>JACXGK010003769.1:0-29615 GCA_016801125.1 Novumbra hubbsi
CCCCCCCCCCCCCCCCCCCCCCCCCCCCCCCCCCCCCCCCCCCCCCCCCCCCCCCCCCCCCCCCCCCCCCCCCCCCCCCCCCCCCCCCCCCCCCCCCCCCCCCCCCCCCCCCCCCCCCCCCCCCCTCACCGGTAGCCAGCTCCCTGGTCCCCCCCTCACCGGTAGCACGCTCCCTGGTCTTTGTGTTCCCCACAACTCATCGTCAGTTATGACAACGGGAGACAAGGAACAGACACGAGAGCACAGACGTGCGATCAATGGTGAATTGCATTTTAATGTGGATTTCTCACCGTACATACATACACACACGTAGACACCTCGGCATGAAGCTTTACCTTCATTGGGGAAATCTTAACCACAGAAGCACCTGCCAAATATTCATCCTTTTTCAGTTACGGAGATCTTATCTAGCCACGGGAGTCAGTATAATGGCACTATAGCATGTGTAGCTTTTCCAGAATTGACCCTAAAGATGATGGAATGTTACTTCAAAACCCAAGTTGAAGCACCACCATTTAACATACCTCGTATTTCTCATATACAAACTGCATATCTTATATTTTAGCACTTAAACAAATGCAAAAGTGTGCTGACAGCAGTACCTTATAAACGGTGTTGCACTGTTTCCCTGCAGAACTACTGTACTAGGACATATTCTGTAGTTTCAGTACAGTCAGTACAGGCAGTTCTAATCAACTGTCTTTCACGGTTTGTACATTTCCGAAATTGGTGAATGACATTTCTTAAAACGTATTACACATTTTTCAAATAAAATCTTGAAGAGCTTGGCTTGGAAAACTTTGATTTATTGTCCCCTGTGTATTAGAATGCTTAAATGCAGCAGAATCTTGAATTATATGTGCTTCAAACAGAAATAACTTAACAAGAACAGTGAAACACAATCAATAAGGAAGCACATGGAAGTAAGCACAGAACAAAAGACCCATCTCTTGTCAGGATTGTGGTAGAAATAGACTAACCAAACCTTAACAAGAAAAAATGTATTGAATCGCAAACACTTGATATACAGGGATATAAAGCATATAGTGAGAAAGTTTAATTGCTCCTAGGTAGATGTTTTTCCCAGCACTTAATTCTACAAACATTTACCAGACACAATGGCACACCATAAATACATTTAATCAATACACCATTTAGATTTACAGAAGTCTGTATATTTACCTCCCTATAGTGAAAGAAAACGAGAAAACCATTCAATGCATAAAAAAGGTATGAATACGAACTGCATAAAATTGTGTAATCACAGAAACTTTCCACCTGTAGGAATACAGAAGCTAACAGGAAGAGGTCCCATCTCCCTCCCAAAATAAAGAACACGCAGCTTAGCGTCTTAATAGGGCGCCTGGCAACCACGCCTCGAAACAACAGATATCCTGTGCCTTGATATTCTACGGATCTCTGGTTCTCTATAGCAACAATGCATCACCACACCCTCCCTCCATAAAGCGGTGTCTGCACCACTCCAGGAATGGTTCTGAGAGGGTGTTGCTCAGCCAGTTGAGTAGTCAGGCAAACCTCCTGCCAGACACGCCCAACCACCCCTCCTTGAAAAATCACAGATTCTATAAACTAACGGGCAACGGGACTTGTTCAGCAGTTACCTGTTCATTACAATATGCAACGTTGTGGCGATGGGAGTCCTAAGGGAATTGTGGTGGGAATTGAGGCTGGAACTCATTTATATTACTCAAATAAGCCGTGTGGTACATAACAGGTTTAACAGGAAACATGGAGACGCCACTCTGATCATTACTATGCATTGGGACACATTCAGAACTGTTAGTCATGACACGCCTTCTAAGCCTCCGTGATTGGACGGCGCAAAAACGTTTCAAAACTCAAATGATATGGTCAGACAGCCCAGATGGCGTTTGCCATACAAACAAAGAAACGCACGCTCTTTCATAAAGACAACATAGTAACCCCATCTTCCGTTAACAACTCAGGGCTTTATATGTACATATATATATATATACATACAATATGTACACCCCAATGAAACATACAATAGATATGCTTAAATATCAAACATGCCAACCACTCAGCCTGGTGCCTATCAGGTGACAGGTCGCTCTAGGACCTGGGATAGAGGGGCACCTGCCACATTGTCGGGCTGCTCTGGAGTGTAATCGACAGGCAAGTGATCACACCTGTTGGTCATGCATCTCCACACGGTAACCCACCTGAACACGGTGAATAAACCCCATCCCCTGTTCACACGGTAACCCACCTGAACACGGTGAATAAACCCCATCCCCTGTTCACACAGTAACCCACCTGAACACGGTGAATAAACCCCATCCCCTGTTCACACGGTAACCCACCTGAACACGGTGAACAAACCCCATCCCCTGTTCACACAGTAACCCACCTGAACACGTTGAACAAACCCCATTCCCTGTTCACACGGTAACCCATCTTAACACGGTGAACAAACCCCATTCCCTGTTCACACGGTAACCCACCTGAACACGTTGAACAAACCCCATTCCCTGTTCACACGGTAACCCATCTTAACACGGTGAACAAACCCCATTCCCTGTTCACACGGTAACCCATCTTAACACGTTGAACAAACCCCATTCCCTGTTCACACGGTAACCCATCTTAACACGGTGAACAAACCCCATTCCCTGTTCACACGGTAACCCATCTTAACACGGTGAACAAACCCCATCCCCTGTTCACACGGTAACCCATCTTAACACGGTGAACAAACCCCATCCCCTGCAGGCTTCAGTAAAAGGTGCACCAGTTGCTGTTGTCGCTGGGCATCAGGCCCCCGGTGATGAGGAGGATGAGGTCCACGAACCACCAGATTCCCAGACCGCCTAGGGTCAGCAGCTTCCCCACGGCGGTGCCGGTGTGCCCCAGGCAGAACCGGTCCACTCCAAAGCACCCCAGGAAGAATGAGTAGAGCAGAGTGGTGATGAAATAGTGGCCAGTGTATCTGAAATCACCAAAAGTCCGTGTCATTTACAGGAATCAAAGACCTGGGGAGCCCATTAAATGCAACAAAAAAGTAAATGTCCTCTACCGGCACATTATGAAACCGTGAGCTTATTAGTTTGTCAATACTGCCCCCTGGTGGCAAGGTTCTGTTAGCTTCCTATTCGAAGGCAAGACAGTGTAGCATGGAAAATGAATCTCCTTGATCCAGCAAACACTAAGCCACACACAAACATTATTTTTTACACTGGAGTCTTCCAGAGTACCTCCATAACTCTTTTCTATTGCACAAAAATTGTAAATGTAAACATTCTGATGGATTTAAAAAACAACAGGTTTGGGCCTGAGCCAGGTGGGTAGAATTAGTTATTGGTGTGTGATATTCCAAACAACCCTAACACTGATAGGAATTATTTAATCTATTTGATTCACAAATAACCAGATGGTTTATCTGCATCTATTGACCACGACGTTCCTTTTAAAAATGCAATTGTTATCTGATGTAGAAAACCTGCAATGACTAGCCATGTTTCCTGGATCATCAAAACCATCACCCTCCCTCCTCAGAATCAGCCAGTAGGTTTACCCATACAAGGAATTTGCTATGGTGTATTGGTGCATGTCAGTAAACACAGTGGGTGGGAAAAAAGCAACAACACAGTAGGTGGATAAAATAACACAGTAAGTAGGTAGGCAGGCAGTACAGGGTAAGTGTGTGTGTGTGTGTCTGTGTGTGTGTGTGTGTGTGTGTGTGTGTGTGTGTGTGTGTGGGGGGGGGCATTAGTTTGCAAAAGCAGCAGCATTCACAAATCAACACTACAATCTGACATTAACACACAGTTAAATGGGTGACGTGGCCTTTGAGGCACACTGTGATGTGGAAGTTATTAGCACAATAACATATAAAGCATCCAGCAACAACAAATGAATGACAAATGAGGTTGTCCAAAATGTCAAGTACAGTAGCTAGATTCTCCCTTACTTGATGCACGGCTCATTCCCTCTCAGGAACTCCCTTGGCCCTGCGCACTCAATGTCATCCAGGGCGGTGCAGATGACCTGTGTGTGATTCACGTCTTTGTGTACCTGCCCTCCGAACTAAACCAAGGTGGTGATATAATTGAATGAGAGGTGAGGTCATATACAGGACAGGACATCTTACCAATGACTACGAGCTTATTAGGAAACCCTCGAGCAATGACCAGAAACTCTATTCATGGATCCATGGAAAACATGTTTAACATCTGGTCGTTCCAATTATGAATGCGGGCTGGCTGAAAGCAACAGAGCCTGTTTTTGCTTGCATATACCACAGCTGTCAGCCAATCAGCAATCAATATACTGAAACCACCCAGTTAATAAGTGAAAGTATTCCCAGGATATAACAAGATGTTCTAGTAGTTCTAACTGAGGGTTTATAATAGCAATAATACACCCCTGGGATGTGGTACCCTATATACACAATATATGTGTTGTATTGTCCTGTATTAGCCTTCTATAGGTGGGGGG
Organism: Novumbra hubbsi; assembly: GCA_016801125.1. Lineage (NCBI taxonomy): Eukaryota > Metazoa > Chordata > Actinopteri > Esociformes > Umbridae > Novumbra > Novumbra hubbsi. The sequence continues at coordinate 4,480 of JACXGK010003769.1, forward strand.
TTTCCACAGGTAATTCATACCTTCCAACAACCATGTCCCATCTCCTGAATGGCCGTCTGGTTCTGTGCATGGTCCACTGGATCTTGGCAGTGTACGAACTCATCTGGCCTTCATATGTGGACAGAGAAGGGCAAATGTTGATTAGTGCGTTTCCACGGTTGGCACTTGCCTAGAAGTGATCAGGGTCAAAACATCCTCGATCGCAGTAGACAGAAAAGCACGGAAAAGAGCAGGGGCGGTACCGAAATGTGACTCTGAAATAAACAACAAAAAACGAATACTTACAAAAATCTGCAGAGGACTACTGGCGACGGAGGACTGTATTCGTATAGCTCTGTATAATTCATGTGTTCAACTGGTATGTACGTCGTCACGTTTTCTTGTGACGACTGTTCACTAAAAGAGGATGATGATGTTGCGGTTGATGTTGTTGTGGTTGTTGTTGTTGTTGTTGTGGTTGTTGTTCTCTGACTGGTAGAGTCCGAGGAATTATGCGAGTGTATTCCGTCCAAACATTGCAAAAGCAACACTGAAAGTAGCAAGACAACTTGCCCGCATAGCAAAATGTAGTTAATTGAAATCCTAGCCATGTTCCCAATATTGGTAGAACTGCAGCTATTTTGTGGTAGCGACCTAAACTGACGTTTGACTACATAGTATTTGAGAAACCGTCCATGGAAGCAATGCTGGCTTACCGTTAGCTTGCTAACTAGCTAACAAGCTACAAATAATAACAGTTACGATAATACCTGATTGCTTATTAGCAGTTTCCTATCCGCCGCAGACGTTGGAAAATGACAATGACCCGAATTAATGTGTTATACAAATAATTTGTAAAGCAACGATTGAAACCGCACCAACGCACCATTCAGTTTTCAATGTACTCCTTTATCTTACATCTTGTGTGCAACGTTATAGAGCGCTTCCGGGTCGCGGACTTTTGGAATATTTCAAAAGAAAAGTTGTCTATTTATATTTTATGGAGAAAAAAAATGGTCTGAACACTGACACTGAATGATTTAATGTCATTAAGTGACATTTGCATAAAATATGTTAATTTAAATAATCCATAGTCAATTAATTCAGCCGTGGAGTCATTGACTTGTAGTATGAATATTGTAGCCAATGGTACTGACGGTGAAAAAGCCAGCAACTCTTAGACAATTAGAAAACCCCATGACTTCACACCATACCAAAAAGCTTCTGTACTCTTTGACCATACATTGACTACGACGAAATACCACAACCGGAATTGTTGTTGCAAGCTAATGTGGCTTGCATGACCCTTAATAGTGCATTCTTAGCTTCTAGTTTCGTCTTCAAAATAAAATGTATGTATAATTTCTAGTAATGAAAACGGAACACAAAATGGAAAAGTTGCATATGACAATTACATGTTACACGTTGAAGACATTACACTTTGTTTTGGAAAAAGTAGAATTCTATTACAATTGCAATGATTTCATATGAACATACTAGGATTGAACATAAAATACATATTTAACTGAACACCTTGAGCCAAAGACTGTGATCCTGTAATGTGGTGTATGACTTTACTTACTAATATTCCCAGAATACAGTGTTGGAACAAATATGTTATTATGTATAATAGGTCGTTAATATAAAAAATTTCGTCACAGTAGTATTCTGCCAGTGTCACATGATTAAATTCAGATCCAGCCAATTCAACAACCATATCACATGACATGGATTGTAACCACTTGGTCTACTTCTGTGGGGGAATTGAGGAATTTCTGATCTAATCTATTTCCTTCTCTTTGAAATTTGCAACCTGATGAAACTGTGCAGCACTTCATGAAATGTTTTAACATGTTATGAAATGTTGCTGCATTGTACAGCCATGGTCAAACGTTTTGAGAATGACACAAATATGAATTTTGCATTTATTCCAGAATGTCATGACGAGTGATAAGATAATTAATTGCAAAGTTCCTCTTTGCCATGAAAAGGAACTTAATCCCCCCCCCCAAAAAAATATTCCACTGCATTTCAGCCCTGTTACAAAAGGGGTAAAGTTATTTTCTCTGATGAATCCTCTTTCCAATTGTTTGGGCCATCAGTCCTGTGTCATGCCAACAGTAAAGCATATTGAGACCATTCATGTGTGGGGTTGCTTCTCTGCCAAGGGAGTGGGCTCACTTACAATTTTGCCAAAGAACCCAGCCATGAATAAAGAATGGTACCATAACGTCCTCTGAGAGCAACTTCTCCCAACCATCCAAGAACAGTTTAGTGACAAACATTTTTTTTTCCAGCCTGATAGATTACCTTGGCATAGGTGATAAGTGGCCCGGGACCAAAACATAGAAATGTTGGGTCCATGGCCAGGAAACTCCCCAGACCTTAATCCTATTTACTTGTGGTTCATCTTCAAGAGACAGTGGACAAACAAAAACTCCAAACATTGATTATGCAAGAATGGGCTGCCATCAGTCAGGATGTGGCCCAGAAGTTAATTGACAGCATGCCAGGGCGAATTGCAAAGGTCATGAAGAAGGGTCAACACTGCAAATATTGACTCTTTGCATGTACTTGTCAATACTAGCCTTTGATACATAATTATACTTTAGTATGATATAGTAACTTCTGACAAAAATATCAAAAAACACTGCAGCAGCAAACTTGGTGTAAACCAATACTTGGTCCATTCTCAAAACGTTTGGCCACTGCTGTATGAATTTTTTTTTAGTATGAAACGTATTTTATTTTCCTTTTTATTGGTCCCAGGTTATGCAAGACCTACATTTGGCTCTTAGTATGTTTCTTTTTAATCGTCCCTCAACGTTTATAGAACGTTGTTGATATGTTTTTTTGATAATCGGTCAAAATAGCCGTTGACATTTTCTTCTTGAAGGACTTACTGCGGTCTCCCACCGTTCCATGGTGAAGGATACTCATAGTGTGTCTGCAAAAGACCCTCGGAGACACACATAGGTAGACTCCAGGCGAGGTTTGGGTGTTTTGGCGTGTTATTTTAATTAAAAAGCCTATAATAAAACTAGCTGAAACTGTCTTACTCCAACAGAGTGCCTGATTTAATTTCTGCACATTCGCAGTTCGATCTAACACAACGGAGAACGAAAATGAATGTTATGTAATGTCGAATAAAATTGCCTTCAAGCGTGATTAGTATCATCTAATTGAAGGGCTTTTTGTGTGTTTTACTTTACCTACCAGAATAACCCCTAGATTTATTTAGAAAAGATATATCCATATATTTACAATGACGTAAATATATATATATATATATATATATATATATATATATATATATATATATATATATATATATATATATATATATATATATATATACTAATCACATAAGTAGGAAGCAATACGATTTGTGGATATAACCTGTGTGTCAAAACACTTTTAACGTCTTTCGTTTTAAATAAAAAAAACGTTCCATAAAAATCGACAATTGAAACATAGTAATTTAGCGTTCATAAATATAGAAAAAGTTACAACACGTTACATCAATTAGACATTTTAATAAATAAAAATACAAGGATTTGCCCCCGTAAATACTATTGGCACTGATTTTCGGTTTATAACGCACAATGAGATTTAGCCTACAGAAAATTAAATAACAAAATGAAAATCAAAAGCCTGACAATATTTATTTTTCTAACAAATATTTTTTTTTAAATATGAATAGAAAAGATTTTCTAAAATATGGTTAATGATTTAATACATAACATAATATTTTTGTATTTATTGTAATTCAACTGCAAGCTGTGAACAAATTAGCCTCCAGAATCATCAGCACACAAGCGCAACCATTTGTCTATTACATAAACATTAAAAAGGCTATTATGCATACACGGTTTGATTTCAAACATTTCTATGCTCATTCATTGGTCTATAAAGACACTTATTGTATTCGTTTGATTACTGAACCTAGGAAGATAAATCTCTGTAGGAATTGATTCCGCTGACCAACTGTTGAATACATTGAAGTTGATCCATTCGATCCTTGCTGGATATTCGTTTTGCTGCAGACGCACCAAGCACCACTGGCACCGAATGGCAATTTACGTCTGCCGTATGTCTACAGTCCAACGGAAATACAATCGGACTATTTCCAGTGCAGTGATAAGTCATGTCTCTGTCAACCATAAGATGTATTGATGTTGGGTGCGAGGAACCGTGGTCTTGTACGCTACTGGGTATTGAGTATGGTCTGAACTGGATACGAGGGCGCGGTGTGCGAGTTACGGTGGAGGCCGTGGTGGAGGGAACAGGAGCTGCGGCCTCACAGGAGTAGGGGAAGGGGAATATGCCACCAAATGGAGAAACCCCGAGGCCCTGTTACAGAAACAAGAAAGAGCAGTTAATTCTGGCAGACGTATTGGCAGTTATTTGTATTCATAAAGACTTAGATGAACGTCTTCATTTTTGCGCGTTGTGGCCTCACCCATAACTGTAATATACTGCTGCCGAATTAACAAAGAATGGGCACGTGTTGGGCATACCTGCGATGGCATAAAATGCTGCTGAGCGTTCAAGGGTAATCCGGACGTTCCTGGTCCTATTTCCAGAGAAGATTCGGGAAAACCAGTCGCGCTCATTGCGGACACTCCGCTAGACGACACAGACGCCAGCATGCGCCTCATAGCTGCCGCAGCCGCACTTGAGAAAGTTGCTCTGTGGATGTTGTATAGGGTAGGGTGTAGGAGACCGTGAGCGACGCCACACGTGTCCAATGGACACGAATAACAGTGTGAATACCCGATGGGAGGATTGAACAGCGCCTTTGCTCCAAAGTACCGTGTCACCCCGTCAGCTATGATATTCACATTATCCTGTTTTGGATCATCTGAGTCAGCTTTGGAACTAAGTGAGTCGGATGCGGCCCGGTCTGCTAGTCCGCCTTGGGTTGTGGTAACATTTGGGTCAGGGGAAAGTTCTTCAGTGGTTGAGATTTTTCGCACTTCTTGTCCAAAACTATGTTCTTGAAAACGTTCGTTGTCACTTTCGTAGAACTCTATGATTAGAACTTGATTTAGTACATGTTGTACGTAACGGGAGAACAAGGTGAGGATTCATATGTATAAAACGTCATCGCACAAACTCACCAGTTGATTTTGAGTTCCCAGCGCTTTTCAGTGAAGCCTCATCAAACGAATCACCCGAGGTGTCCTCGTCTTCCCGCGCTATCGTCTTCAATATGGGCATATTTATCACTAGTTGTTTCCTGCTCACAAAAATATCAAATTTTCAGAAGCCCATTGACCACGTTGCAAGTATTTAATAGGCTATATTGATTCACGTGTTTTAATTTCACCTTTTTTCTCTTCTACCATTGCCAGTGTCACGGAAACCCTTTGCGAAAGGATTGTTATCGATTTTCAGTTGTGTAATCTGAAAACAGTTTGATTATTGTATTATTTGTAAACATTTGACCATGAATTGCGTTTAAGATTCGCACCGCAGACAGGCTCATAAAGCAGAATTGTATCCATCAAAAGTTTCAAATAAAATCTTTTTTGTAAGGCGCACCAAAGGATGGGTAGTGCAAATTAGTTATTGTTAATTGCTGTATTGTTGTTGTAAGGAATGTAGATGGTTCTACTTGAAACCATAAAATGTTCATTAAGGGTTCCCCCAAGATGGAAGCCAAATAATTATTTCGGGAATTTGTTTTCTGAGATTTTGGGTCTATAACCTAATGACAAATGTACACATGTGTTTGATTTATGTAATGCTCTATTCCCATATCCCGGGAATAACATAGTTATTTTAATTGTTGCTTAGTGAAATGATGAGGAGCATACCTTATCATTCTGATACGCAGTCACAGCAATGAAGTCTGTCTCAGAAAAGACAAATGTCCGGAACGTGCTAAAAGGTAGTTTGAGGACGTCGTTGGCCTCCACAACGTGTAATCTGGGCTGGTATTTGTGCATTGAGTTTAGAATCGTCTGTAATGGAAGACAACACAAGTTATTCTTATCATAAATAAATCTGACAATTCAGATTACGAAAAGCAAAATTTGTTAGTCAAAATGGATTGCAATATTTGTAACTTACAAACCCATGCTTGTCCGAGATGTTGTTTGTCAATTTCAGTTTGTGGAAATTGACAACTTTTGACATCCATTCTTCCCCAGAAGCAGGGCTGTCTGGGTGTATGTACATCCGTTTTGGCATTTCAATATCTGCTTTTCCTGCGACCATCCAACTGGAGTTGTAAAACTTGTACCTGCAGTCGTCGGACGCCACCATGTCCATAAGCAAAATATATTTCGCCCTTTTGTTCAAGCCAGTACATCTTGCTTTGAACGGTGGAAACATGCGCCTGGAGAAAATAAAAAACAACGATCTAAACTCAAAAAGTCCCATTAATTATCAAGTAATAACGAAAAACGTTAGAGGACATGTTTATGGATAATAATTCAAAACATTTACCTTCCTGATTTTGTTATGACCATTTCAGTGCCGATTTCGTGGAACTGTTTCCAAAGGTCCCTCGCCTCCAGGTGAACTTTTGGATCATCCTCGATTACTTCCTCGTTCCCCAGCGGTTTAGGAGGCCTGAGCGTGGACGACGAGTTTGCTGCTTGCTGATCCGGCGAGGATGTGCGCAGGACCGTTTCGGCGTTGCTGGGATCCAACGTTCGCTGTCTTTGCGCCACAGGCGTAGTAAGAGACCCGTGGGAAGATAGCCCAGTTGCAAAGTAAAAGGACGGTTGTTGGGACATCGTTGTCTCGAAGACGAAATCCGAAGCGTTTGGTAAAAACTGATAAAATGCCATCTCGTGACGCAAGTATTTCTCGTATTCAAAAGTGAATCGTCTTTATAAGGTAGGACAGCCGATATCTCCTTTCATTTTTAATGTTTGATCTGAACTGCATGTCTGATTTCTCAAGCTTACTAATCGTTTTTAGTGTGTCATCTTTAGTCTTGGTGAAATGTAAAAGTTAACATTTTCATTAGTTTAAATGAATCCAAACAATTCCAACCGGTTGCATCGGATATATGGCCATCTTCATCTCTCATTCCAAGTAATGTTGTTATATTCTTATACACGCATTGAACCACCAGTAGAGATATCACCAGGGCAATATCCCATTAAATACCTATACGTGCGACTTGCTCGTGAATTGTCCAGATATGTTGTGACTCAGTCCAAAAACCAGGAGTGATCTTTCCACTTGGGATCAGTTTTATATTACATTAAGGGTGTGGTTTCACAGGTCAGGCGGGGAAAGAGTTCAGTAAGCATTATGGTAACACGCGTAGTGTGGAATTGATGTGCAATTCGTTTTCAACGCCTTCGTGATCAAAATACGAGAGCCTTGCATTTAGACCTAAATCAAGGATTTATGCCCGTAATTGCAACTTGGAACTGTCCACATCCACGTAGTGCTGAAATTCACATCTCATAATTTTTTTTACAGGTTTAATATTCCCCTTTTCAAAACGTCTTGCCCGGATGAAAAGAAACATAACAGAGAATGCAAAATTTGCATAACCGTCATATTAGCTTACAGATGAACCATAAATCAATGTGGCTATAAAGACTATCTATGTGCATAGGTTACTACATTGACTAGTCTATAACCAATCATTTCATTTAGAATAATGTGATAATTATTATCTATGTTATCTATCTATCTTTTTTTTCAGGAGGGTAAGAAAATGATGTAAATGCTTCTATGCCATCTACCAATAAAACCAGGTCTCACCATTAAATAGTTATTTAATTATCTCAAATCAAAACTTTGCACAACAAAGTCTTGCGATACCACCACGCGATCCTGGTATGCTTTTTGAAAATGCACCGACTTGCTCATCAGTCTTTCCTCATCATTTCTGTGGTTTTCCCTGGAGCCGTTCTGTGACAGCTTTGTGACATGAGAACAGTGCTGCATGGGACTGGCTACGTACCCGCCGCTCTGCACAGCTAGCAGCCAGCAATTGTCCTGGCTGGATTAGTGTCTGGATTTGGTTACAGGGTTTTTTATTGCTCAGTGGTCCATGGCAGGCTAGGAACGTTCTAGTGAAACCCGTTACTGAGTGAGAGCGGCAGGTTCGGGACACAGAGTCTCAGACAGGTGTTCCTGTGCCATTGGTTTGCTTCCACAAAGACCAGTGACCAGTGATTCGTTTCTGCAAAGGTTTGGAGCTGGATGTGTGCGAATTGACATGAGGCTACTCTTCAGGTGGCTTCAAGTTATGAAAGGGTGGGACTGATGATTCTTTTGGGGTTACACTACATACACAGCAGCGGGTGGGACTGATGATGACCCAATCTTTTTTTGGCAGATGAGGAAGGGGAAAACCCTGCCTGTCTATCAGACAACTTCAAAGGCCCAGATAGTAATCTGAAACAGGACAGAGAAGGAGAGCATACAACTCGCCTGGTTGTTACTGTGGGCTTTGCCACAAGCTGAGTGTGAGACATTTCATGAGGGATAAACCACGTATTTCTATTGGGTCACTGCCCATCGATGACCTCTCTCTGCAAACCATCTTCATAATGACCTTATTAGGACATGAAAGATATAAAGGGCTTTACTCAATGAAGTGGCTGTTGTGTGTATGGGGGGGCAACAGAGGGGCAACAGGGCGGCTGTTGTCCACTCCTCTTCAGGTCAAAATAAAAGCAGAAATGTTGGCCAGGCATGCAAGATACACTATATGGACACAAGTATTGGGCCACACCTCTTTATATCATGGAATTCAGTCCCATTGCCACAGGTGTATACAATCAAGCACCTAGCCATCTGCATTTACAAACATTTGTAAAATTATTCATGTGGGAGGAGTAACAACAAGTCAGTTTGTGAAATGTCTTCCCTCCTATATATTCCATAATCCTCCGTAAGTGTTACTATTGCTAAGTGGAAGCGTTCAGGAACCACAGCAACTAAGCCAAGAAGTGTCAGACCACGTAAAGTTACGGAGCGGGGTCGCTGAGTGCTGAGGCATATAGTGTGAAAAGTCGCCAAGGCTCGGATGACTCAATAACTACAGAGTTCCAAACCTCCTCTGGCATTAACATCAGCACTACAACACTGTGCGCCGGGAGCTTCATGGCGTGGGTTTCCATGGTCGAGCAGCTGTATGCAAGCCTTATATCACCAAGCCCAATGCCACGCATCGGATAGGAGTGGTGTAAAGCATGGTGCCACTGGACTCTGGCGTAGTGGAAACATGTTCTGTGGAGTGACGAATCACGTTGGCATTTTGATGGACGAGTCTGGTTTGGTGAATGCCTGGAGAACGTTTCATGCCTGACTACATTGTGCAATTTTGGTGCAGGAGGAATTATGCTATGGGGTTGTTTTTCTGGGGTTGGCCTAAGCCCCTTAGTTCCACTTAATGGAAATGTTAATACCTCAGCTTACAAAGACATTTTGCTAAATTATATGCTTCCAACTTTGTGGGAACAGTTTGCGGAAGGCCCTTTTCTGTTCCAGTGTACAAAGCAAAGTCCATAATGGCATGGTTGGATGAGTTTGGTGTGGAAGAACTTGACTGGCCCACACAGAGCCCTGACCTCCACCCTATCTAACACCTTTGGGATGAACTAGAACAGAGATTGTGAGCCAGGCCCTCTCATCCAACATCCTTGTCTGACCTCAGCAATGATCTTCAGGAAGAATGGTACAAATTTTAATCCAACAGACACACTCCAAAATCTTGTAGTATGCATTAAAATAACAAAATTCAGCTGATATTTTATTCACGAGTCTGTTTGAGATTTACGTATATGCTTATGTGTTTCATATTTCCCTGAGAACAGACTGAGTCATTTGCTACAGGCTAGCCATAAACTCTCATCTCACAACAAGGTCGACACTCATTGGATGCTCTCCAGACAGCTTTGGCCATGCTGTCTCTCAGAAACCTCTGATGTTTAAATGGCTGAGCGTTGATGAATGGCATAAAGGTAGCAAGTCTGTGTGACTGAACATATTTGGTCTTTGGAGGTGGAAGGAATGTAGTTAAACAGAGGAGCCAAGGTGTTAAGGGACCAACCTCCGTGTTAAGCAGGGCACCCTATTCCTTATAAACCACCTTTCTTTTGACCACATTCCTATGGGTCCTGGTCAAAAGTGCATAACCTACTAAAATGTTTTTTACAGCCAGCTGTTGGCAAGTGAGTTTCTGTACTTTATATTGCAGCATAAATATGGTCGTAAGGGTTTTGTCACACAAGACAAGACACATTCTAAATAACTAATATCAATTAAATGCACAGAATGTATTTCACAGTGGTGTACTCTACAAGTGGCCTTAACAAATGTTTCTGAAAAAGGCAGCTAAACATATTTATTTAAATGAGCAGGATAGTTGAGTTTTACTCACCAATGCATTATGGTCAAAGATAAAGTAATCTAGTAGCCACTAGCCATTAACGTTGCGGCTTTTGTGTTTGCCTCATCCTGTACTCTCTGCTGTCTCAAGAATTATTAACCTTCATTCCTTTGGATTTTGAACATACTTTGAACAAGCAGGCCAGCTATCTTCGCTGCCTACTACAGCATTCATTGTCCTTACTGGGAAAATCAGATTAACATCCTGACTAGAACGCAAGGTATATTTTGTCTAAACCCCAATGCAACTATGAGACACAGTCTGAATAACAAAAACATATGTTAACCAACATTTTTATTCTGGGGCCAGGTGGAAAGACCTAGAAACATTCATGAGCATCACAATAACTTGCTGTGGCTAACAACATTGAGCTGAATCTAAACTGTCATTAAAATCCTGTAGTTTTATTTCACCAGCCTTACAGAATTTAACATAAATTAGATAATAATATAATTACTATAATGACAATAATAAGTAAATTGGGTAGAAGAAAATGAAGAAAAAGTGAAGGTTTTGTTATTCATTATCATCATAATTTCTCTCAGTATCTCTTTAGACACATCTCTCAATCCGCTCAATGTAACAAATGGTTCTGTCACAGATCTTTAAGATTTGATGCCGCTGGTGTCTGCGGTGATAGATTTTGACACTGACAGAGAGGTGCTTGCACAGCGCACAAACGGCTGAATCCTTTAGAGTAAACACTTTCATTTATTTATGACTCAAGCTTTTCTCTAAAATTACAGCATTAGCTAAGTTATTAACTGTCTGAAATATCTCCCTCAAGCTTTTTTCCTATTGGCCGAGTCGATATGGAGTTGTGTCTTGCTCAAGCTCTTTCTACTGAAAGTATAAGGTGTCCTGTTCTCGTCACGCACACAAACACACACATGAACAAACACATCGAGACAGTGTGCATGCATGCTTGTGTATGTGGGTCCATGTGCATTGTGTGTGTGTGTATTATTGCTCAGCATCAGTGTGCAGTGACAGGTCTTAAATCCCTTCATAGAAAGAGTCTGGAAGGTAATACAAACAAATACTCATGCCGGTCTCAGATTCTAGAGTAGGTCCGATTAAGGGACCGTTTCACAGACAGAGCTCCCTTTAACTACAAGACTTCAATCTGTCAGTTACCTCTCCATATGTTAATAGTTCTAATGTGTGAAAATTGATTATTGCAACCTCCTGATTTGTCCGTACTCAACCTTTCTCGTTCACTCTTGTTTTCCACTCAGCCTAATAAAAGGTTTTATAGACTTGTTGTTATTGATAAGCCCGATAATAAAACATTTGGATTCAGTGAAGCTTGTGGTCCAAAGAAAATAGCTAAATATTGATTGTCATTCAACAGACATATGGCACATACTGTATATGGAAGGAAATATATGTATACCTAAATATATATATAAAACATATAAAGATATATATATATACACTGATCAGCCACTACATGATGACCACCTGCCACATTGAGGCGTGGACTCCACTAGACCTCTGAAGGTGTGCTGTGGTATCTGGCACCAAGACGTTAGCAACAGATCCTTTAAGTCCTGTAAGTTGCGAGGTGGGGCCTCCATGGATGGGACTTGTTTGTCCAGCACATCCCACAAATGCTCGATTGGAGTGAGATATTTGGGGAATTTGTAGGCCTAGTCAGCACCTTAAATTCGTTGTTGTGTTCCTCAAACCATTCCAGAACTATCTTTGCTTTGTGGCAGGACGCGTTATCAGACTGAAAGAGGCCAATGCCATCAGGGAATACCGTTTCTATGAAAGTGTTCTGCAACAATGCTTAAGTAGGTGGTACATGTCAAAGTAACATCCACATGAACCCAAGGTTTCCCAGCAGAACATCGCCCAAAGCATCACACTGCCTCCACTGGCGTGCCTTCTTCCCATAAGGCATCCTGGAGCCATGTGTTTTCCAATTATGCTACGCAAAAGCACCTGGCCATCCACGTGATGTAAAAGAAAACGTGATTCATCAGACCAGACCACTTTCTTCCATTGCTCTGCGGTCCAGTCCTGATGCTCACGTGCCCCTTGTGTAGGTGCTTCCAGCGGGGGACAGGGGTCAATCTGGGCACCCTGACTGGTCTGTGGCTACGCAGCCCCATACGCAACTAACTGCGATGCACTGTGTGTTCTGACACCTTTCTGTCAGAACCAGCATTAACTTTTTGGAGCTACAGTAGCTCGTCTGTTGGATCGGACCACACAGGTAAGCCTTCGCTCCCCACGTGCATCAATGACCCTTGGCTGCCCAGGACCATGTCACCGGTTAACCGCTTTTCCTTCCATGGACCACTTTTGTTAGGTACTGACCACTGCAGGCAGAGACAACCCCACAAGAGCTGCACTGTTGGAGACACTCTGACACAGTCGTCTAGCCGTCACAATTTGGCCCATGTCAAAGACGCTCAGATCTTTACACTTCCCCATTTCTCCTGCTTGTTACACATCAACTTTGAGGACAAAATGTTCACTTGCTGCCTAATAGATCCCATCCACTGACAGGTGCCATGACGACCAGATTATCAACGTTATGCACTTCACCCATCAGTGGTCATTATGTAATGGCTAATCGGAGTATATATGTTGTTTTGCTGGAATGGTTGTATGCACCATGCCAATTGAACAGTGACATGTGGCTTTCTCACATAGCTGTCTTGAGATTAATGTACTTACTGAAAGTATCTCTAAACTAAAATGTATGTCAAGCGTAAATATTGTACATACCGATCTCATATTGATGTAGTGAAGGAATGACTCAGTTTTTGTGTTTTACCTCTAAACACTGTTGGCAACATTGATGCCACTAATCTAGTTTGAGGCAAAAGTAAACACTTCACACAAATGAGTACCATACAGTCTCTGAAATGTTAATTTATTTTGAACTTTATATCACTATATTACACTTTATTGACTGTACATCACAGAAAACCGAAATAGTTTAGTTGGTTTGTTTTGTAGGCTGTTCCATGATATGACTATTCAGAGATGATAGTAGCTCCATATTCCCATCAAGTAAGTGCATAGGACCCTGTCTAAATGTGCCCAAATATGCCTGTAGAGATCTCTTTACTATAGTAGAGGACCTAGCAGATGGCCCCATGGGCAGGATTTTTATAATATATTTCTGGAATGTCATTGAGGCACGGACATTATTAAAAACAAAATGTCAGCCAGCCAAACCACTAGGTTAATCAGCCTCTTTCCCCTCTGACAGGATCATAAATCAGCAGCTGTGAGCAGGGTTATACATCACCAGCTGTGCTCTACTACGGGAAACGTATGGCTTTTTTTCCGGGATATGTTGTTGTGTAAACTTGTAGATATCGATAGCTACCTTCCTAGTTACCGTGCGCCACATTTTTGATTGAGCCCCGCCCACACCCGGAGGTTTGCCAGTATGAAACCAACTGTGTCAAGTGTCTGTGCAGCGCGTGTGGATATCACTAGATTTCCCTAATCTCACATCCACGATTGTGCACAGAATGTCTCGAACATGCTGGTGTAAATTCAAAAGCCATGGAAGTTTTTATTCAAACTGAGATAAGCCTAGCTGGTTTTTTATTTCCCTCCCTCGCGTAATGTGAATACGCCTTTGAAGAGCGTTTTTGGAAAGTTTCACAAACATGCACATAATCTGTCCATAAATGCCGTTTATCTTGATCAAATTATAAAATGATCGAATGAACTCAAACTCAAAAGTAGACACAGATAAAAACACACAAACAATCTCTAACACAGAAACACAATTTAAACCCATTGTTTTTTGTTGTAATTGGTTGTATTCTATATTGATGGGGCTGTCAATGTGTCAGTGAGTTGTATTATTATTATAGCAAAAACTTACTTTATGCACAAAACATTAAAAAAAATGTTTGAAAAGCAATACTTTTCTCATTGAAAGGGTATGGTTTAAATTGCAGCCTTTATGCTTATGAGGAAAATGTGACTTTCTCTAAAATAAAAATGGCCGCTGATCGAAAGCTCAGGTGATGTTAACTTAACTTGCGGTAGATTCAGACGTTATTATTGAAATGGATTTAAGGAATGTTTTGGCAAATTCTTCCAACACTGTCTAACTTCTCAGATTGTCTCAATATACTGTATCATATTTACATTGTTACCATTGAACACCAAGCGAACCCGTTTTTACACTACAACGATTTATTGTTTACCGATAATGTTTACGAGGTCACAGTGGCTGTGAAATATTGACTTAAGTGCACGGATAACACATTCCTAATAGAGGTGAGTGAGGAAGGGAGCTCTTCAATTAAGAAGCTTGCTTTTCATTTTGTCAGCACAAACAACTAGAATAAAAAAGCTTATAAAAGTCCATGCGCACCGTGATTGTATCCTAAATTGCTCCCTGTCCCCTAAATAGCATACCCATTAAAGTAATGCATTATATAGGCAATAATTGCCATTTGAGATGCATGCTATATGTCCTTTTGACAGGGCTGGCCAAATTTGGTAGGACCCTCTGATTTGAATAGTGTAATGCTGCTATTTGTGAAAGGAGAAAAAGGACAGTTATCGCCAGGTTAATGAACTCTGGATTAAACGTGTTCTGGTTAAAGGCGATACACATAGGATGTCATAATATATTGATAGTGTAAGTGGAATGATGGTGTTTTACAGTGATACTTTTCTGTGCTTTTTTTCATGTAACAACGTTATTGTGACATGAAAGAGGCTTCCCTAATTGTGTAGAACCTGTTTCTGTGAAAGGGACAGCCGTACAGTCAGAAATGAAAGAACCAGTCATGACTATTGGTGGTAGAATATGTGAACAACTGGTATGTCTGGGACGGGTTTTTGAGAGATTTTTTGAGAAGACTCACAAACCCTTCTTAAAATCAAAGAACTCCCGTATATGTTTTAATGGTTCTACAATGATGTTTTACTTTTGGAAATGTCTTCCTAAAACCTTCTGCCGATGTTTTTGTTGGCCTTTTGGCCAAAGTTTTAAGGGCCCAGAAAACGCTGGTTTACAAGCCACATCAGACTGGCCAGCAGTTTTGTTGACTGGTGTTGTTGTGTTGTGTAATTCCTATAGTAACTAGCCAGAACTAAGACATCCAACAAGCGGAAGGGTTAATCACTTGCAGAATGTATTCAGAACGACCATCACTGTAGAGAAAATAGGACACTGACACTAGAGGTGAAATAAATCCAACTACTAATAGATTAAAGTACATTTTAGTCATTTTTCCTTTTATCCCAAGCAAGTCACATTTCAACCATACAGTGGACCATGCAGGACTGGTTTTAGATTAGATCTCACTGTGAAAACGTAACCAATTACAAGAGCTCATAAAGTAATGTGAATATCACCCACCAACTCCCAACATGGCCATGGGAACAGGTGCAACGTAGTTGGCATAGATCAATATAAGTGGAGTACGACTGAAACCGCAATTCATTACAATATCTCCTAACGTTACAATGCACAGCATAAGTAGACTGTTAATAACATTTGATATCCCTCTACAGTCCCAAGCTAGTATAGCACAGACAGGACACAGTATACCATGACACTTAGCAGACCAATACAGAAAGCATTTCTCTAGAAGTAAGTTCATGGAAAACATACATGGTTGTGTGTGGGGGCGTTCAACAGATGTGACAGCCAGACTGACTAGGCTGACTGGGGCGTTTTAGGTTTCAGCTGTGGGCTGACATTCTGTGGCTTTTCCAATGTAAGCAATACCTTTCCCTGGGCCAAACTGGGGGTATACTGATATACATAAAGTAACTTGATGGGGCCTAAGCATATGACCTGCGAAAGTCTTAACACCTTTTCATTTCCAGCTCTCGGCCCCCGTGTTTGTTTCTCAACAACTGGCCTCTCTCCAGGGAGCGATAAGATCACCCACAGTGAACTGCATTAGTGTGATTCCTCCTAAGAGGCTGCCAGAGACGTTGTGCTCCAATTAGCTGTCAATAGTGGGCATCATTAATCGCATCCACTATCACCCTTTGTGAGATGAGACACAGTAAGGATGAGTGGACATAAACATGCACCAGACAGGAAGTGCTGACTCGATGGCTTGACCTGCTTTCGGGGCACTTTGCTTATACTTATATCCTCTCTCCGTTGACCTGCCATGATATATTGCTTGATTGTAATTTCACTTCCAAAGCAATTCTATTAAAAAGGCTCATCAAGTTTAATGACTACTTTTTTATTCTGTTATATTATTTTCTACAGTTTCAGTTATTCCAAAGCCCTTAGGCCATGCAGTTGTTAGTGAATGGAAGGTGATTATCAGACTGCTGAAATTAACAGACATTCATTTTTGAATTTTTACGAAGAAAATATTGCTCTTTTGAGGAGAGATAATCACATGTGTTAGTGACTCCAGTGGATGAGAGGGAGGGTGGAACTAGAAGCTGGTGCTGTTTCTCTTGACCAACAGAAATGTTGTATTTTAAGAGTAATTTTTGTATACCCCTAAATAGGTGTTGTGAAACACAATCATGACATTATTTCTTAAGATGCTGTGTTATGGACATTTGCATATATTACAATGAAAAACAATTCACGTAAGGCTCTGTTAACTGAGCATGTGACCAATATCATTTCTTTTTCAAGTCAAATAAATCTATTACTTATTTTGTAAGATGGAAAAATGTCAACAAAAAAATGTGCACTCTGAACCTAGGTACAGCTAGGTAGTCAGATATTAGAGGTCTGACAAGACCAACCAATAAATAAAAGTTTTATATGTTTTTATATGAATGCGTTTTTGAAATGGCTGTGTGAACTATTGGCGTAATCTGGTAAAACAAACAATTCGATCGAAGGTTTAAATAGCGCCTTCAACAGCAGGTTTACGAGATTTATGCAAATTACAGGCAGGGATTTACTAGCTAGTTGATTCGCCCAATGGTTAAAGACATTGAACCGAACAATCCAATGGGATATGTGGGCGGACTTATTTCGAAGTAGGAGGAGCAAGATGGCCGCTACCACGAATAAGTCTGATCGGTTTCGGATGAGACGTTTTCAAATATTTGATTTAATGTTAAATCGGCGAAACATTAATCAATTACCATGTTTGTTTGCGGTTATAGTTATTTTCACATCCCAATGTCTGGCAGACGAGGGTTACGAAATGGATGACTTTTTAAAAAGGGAATACTCACTCACCAAACCGTACCAGGGTAGGCTATACCAACGCTTTGCCTGGCTTTGGTTTCCGGATAATAATCTGGATTTTCAGAAAATGTTCACCAGTACTGATATTCATATGCCATTGTAAAATGTTACTATTAAGTTATTCAGTAAATATGGCATGATTATTTTCTGTACAAGATGGGTGTTTGTGGCATACTAACCTGAACTAGCTCGGTCATTCCTAGACCGGGACCTTCCTCTGCTTAGTTTGCCCCTTTATTGGTTTAATGGAAGTAATGGTGTCACTTAAATTCACCTGTTATCAGCTCCGCATTTGGTGTAAATGAAATTACAATTAAAACATTCACAACGCCTATCCAAGGTTTTGTCTTGACCCATAGACTACCTTCTTGGGGAATATAATCAAGTTATTTAAATAATTGTGAAAATCAATCCTTGCCGAGTGATTGTTTGTTTGCCATCTAGGGTTGGGCTCCTCCAGTTCCTCTTATTGGGATCTGATGGGCAATGCCATGATCACTACAGAGCATGTGAGACTGACCCCTGACCTACAGAGCAGACAAGGAGCAGTGTGGAGCCGCATCGTGAGTTTAGCTCTCTCCTTCCTATTACGCCCTACATTCTCTCCTCGAACAACCTGAAACATCTACACCTCTCCTCTCAGGAACACTGACGCTATAGCTTGTATTGTATTCTGTCGGTGCAACCTATAGGCTGACCAGACAAACCACGAAGCCAAGTAGGGACAGTAACCTTCATGCCTGTGTCCTTCTACAGCCCTGTTACCTGCGAGACTGGGAGCTACAGGTGCACTTCAGGGTCCACGGCCACGGGAAGAAGAACCTGAATGGAGATGGGATGGCTCTGTGGTATACCAAAGAACGCATGCAGATCGGTACTGAGCTTGCTGTCTAACAGTTCATAAGATTAGATTCAACGTAATTGTCCTTGAACAGTACAAGTGCAGTACAACGAAAGGCAGTTTGATCCACAATAAGCTCTGGAAACGCATCACCCTCTATGTGGTTCATTGCGAGTCCAGCGCCTAGTGGGAGACAGGGATTGAAAGAGTCTAGAAAATCTGCAAGGTGTAAGGCAGGGGTCTCCAAACCGTTCCACGGAGGGCTGAGTGTCTGCAGGTTTTCGTTTTTTCCTGTAAATTGGTTCCAGGTTCAGACCTAAATAACGAGATGAGGGTAGACCTAACCAATCAGTGACTAATTAATCAATCAAGTACAAGGTGAGAGTGAAAACCTGCAGACACTCGGCCCTCCGTGGAACGGTTTGGAGACCCCTGGTGTAAGGTTTAAAGATACAAGATAATTCCAATGTTTCTGTTAATATCACGGGTTATCTGCAAGGTGTAAGGTTTAAAGATACTAGATAATCCCAATGTTTGTGGTAATATCACCATGTTATGGTCTAAGGTTTAAAGATACAAAATAATCCCAATGTTTGTGTTAATATCACCATATTATGGTCTAAGGTTTAAAGATACAAGATAATCCCAATGTTAGTTTTAATATTACCATGTTATCCGCGTGGTCTAAGGTTTCAAGATACAAAATAATCCCAATGTTTTGTTTATATCAAAATTTTATTCACATGGTCAAACTAACATGTTTGTCAATTGCAGGTCCGGTCTTTGGAAACATGAACCACTTTACTGGCCTTGGGGTGTTTGTGGACACGTACCCCAATGAAAATAAGAACAATGAGGTACATCAAACAGACACACACACACGTGCACTGCGTGGACCAAAAATATGAAGGATGGTGTGGTCTGTCTACTTGCTACCATTTGATGTTGTGTAGTTGGTTAGTAAGTGCAGTGTTGAGTGTTTACACTGCCTCCTGTTTCCCTGCTTCCCCCTGGACGCAGAAGAAGTACAATCCTTCAACTCAGGTAGCTACAGTAAGCCAAGCCCAGTCACCATGCCCTGAATCCACTGCATGCCCGTGTATGGTTGAACACACATCCAAACCGGCAGCTCCTAGTCAGACACATCTCACCTGTCGTCCCGGACATGCCATGCACCGTCTCCGCGGCCGGGTTGCGTTCAGTCCGTGGCGCGGTCCTAAATGACACCCCAGCACCCACGCGGAGGTGGTACGCCTTGGTCAACTCCTGGTCTTTCTCGGCAGAGGGTCTTCCCGTACGTGTCGGCCATGGTGGGGAACGGCACGCTGGCCTATGAGCACGACCGCGACGGCCAGTCTACGGAGCTCGGCGGATGCACCGCGTTGGTGCGCAACGTCCCCCACGACACCTTCCTCCTCGTCAGATACAGCAGGAACAGGCTCACGGTAGGGGGGAACGCGCCCGGGGCGCCACGGTTACTGCCTGGGCGCCACGGTTACTGCCTGGGCGCCACGGTTACTGCCTGGGCGCCACGGTTACTGCCTGGGCGCCACGGTTACTGCCTGGGCGCCACGGTTACTGCCTGGGCGCCACGGTTACTGCCTAGGCAGGTTGCGTTCAGGGACCGGTAGTTGACTTATTTGCCACCCCACAGATCCAGATGGACGCAGATGACAAACAGGAGTGGCAGGACTGCCTGGACCTCGCAGGAGTGCATCTGCCTCAGGGATACTTCTTTGGGGCCTCTTCTGCCACTGGAGACCTGTCAGGTAACGGATCGGTACAACGCTAAGGTTCATTGCATTGTACCCACTAATACAACGATAGAGTCTGGTCTCGTGGCAATGATGGAGCCAGGTTTTTGTCTCTGCTCCCACCCTTCCCTCTTCATCCCCCTGTGTCCGTCTGTCTGGATATATTGTTAAAAACATGTTTTCTCCCTTCCGGTCCCATCCCAGACAACCATGATCTTGTCTCTATGAAGCTGTACCTGCTGGCTGTGGAGCATTCTCCAGAGGAGGATGAGGAGGAGGAGGTCACTATCCCCAGAGTTGATAACTTCGAGCAGTTGAACAAAGGTAAAGCAACATGTTCAAGGTCTCATTGTTTTTATGGAAACTGCACGTGTCTATAAATGCAAGTGTTTATCTTGCTTTTTTTGTCCCTCCATTTAAAGGCCCCAGCTTTGCCGTTTTCCACTGTGGAAAGAGACGGTTGCTCTTGAGGTTCAGTTTCATGCCTTTCTTTGGCTCCGCCTTTCTTTCATTACAGTGGAGGTGCAGGACGAGGGGATGGGTGGAGTCCAGCTGTTCTTCACCCTGGTGTTCTCCATCATCGGTGTGTTCGTCCTGGTGGTGGTGGCATTGGTGGTGTACGGGCGCTGGAAGGAGCAGAGTCGCAAGCGTTTCTACTGAGCGGTGTGATCCGGTGGCGTCCCGAATAGCACACTTATGTAGCACACTACTTTACATGTACGTGTCATTGGGGATGCTGTCGGAGTGTGGAAACTTACAGGAAAGAGCTCTGGAGTGGCAACGTGGATGTCCATTTTTAAACAACAAACATGCAGTTTGTCGTGAAAAGTTTTTACTGCATAACAATCTCCGTGGAAAAACACCTCAACTGACAAACATTATCTCCGACCATCTCAGCCAAAATAAATCAAATGTGACCCTTGTGTTTCTTTTTAATACTGTGAGAATCATCTATTTCGCCATTTGTTTTCCCTCACTGTTAAAAATAAACCCAGAAGCTAAGGGCGATGACCTGTAAATAGCTGATGTGATTATGCAGTGGGCACCAGCGTTGCCACAAGGGCACTATGTGGTTTGTGTTGTACTGTCGTCTTGTCATCATTGAGACCTCGGAAGGCTTTGCACTGTCATGAATACCCCAAGAGAAAGCTTAAAGGAGCTAACTGAGCGATATACAAGTTCTGAACTAAAGTGCCTAGCTAGGGCCGGCTTAAGACTGCAGCCCCTAGTCACACAGCGTCTTACAGTAGGAGAGCTGTTACGGAAACGGTTTGGCCATCTGAGTTGTAATGTTTAGGTGTCTGTTGGCAGGGGGACAGTTCCTGGATCAGCAGTCGTACTGAGATGCTTTTTTATATATGGGCCTAATGTATAATTCTCAAACGTAACTCTAAACTCTGAAGCCATGTTGTCCTGTCAGCCCTTTTATCAGGAACTGGTTTAGACCGGAGATACCAGCTGGGTGCAATAATGATGAGGTAGAACAGAACACCAGCAGGCTCCGGACCTTGTGGGGTAGGAGTTGAATACTTCCACTCTAGTTTTATGTTTTTGTTCATAAGCAACTCTTAGGCTCTCTACAATTACGTGTCGCCGTGCTGTAACGATTAATGTGCGAGTCATTAGATGCTGTTCTTGCTTTTGTGTGATTGATTCTTTCTCCGTTTTGTATAGACAAGAGGATCCCTAACTTTGTCAAGCACTTAATCCAAACAGATCTTCTAACCTGTGGCTAATACATTCTAATGATTTCATAATGTTCATTTGTTAACGCAACTGATGTAACCGTGAAAACCAAACACATTTCAACTTTTTTTTTTACTTTTATGATAGATCAAATAAAATGTTGACATGTTTTTACACTGTATTGTAGTTAGACAAAACTGGCAAATATCCATTCATTATGTCATTGGAACTCAAATGTGAAGTGGTTCTGTGTGGTGTGGATAAGGACACTCAAATGAATGGGGTGCGATGTGCAGCTTTCCCCTATACTGTTTGCTAACATGTTTACGCCAATAGTTACTTAGGTTCAAGGCTGTGTTTTGTGAGAGTACTTTATTTTGTCACCATAAGACATCTTGAAGCAACACGATCATACCCGACCCTTGATAATAATCTGGCTGTGAACGTGAAGGCTTTTGGCTTTCGTCCAAGATTAGAATTCTTGTAAAATTACGGCGGTTAAATAAACTCCTTTTTGTGTACATAAAGGGCATGTGTAGTTTATAAATAAAAAAATAAATCACGTTTTTCTTGTAGAAAAATCTTTGAGTTTCTCATGTTTCTATGCTAATGTATATCCTGTATGAAACCATTATACGAGAACGAATTTCTTTAGAAGTGGAATTTTGGGTGTCAATAAATCAGATGAAGGCTCTCCCTATCCACATGTAGAAAAAAGGCTGTCCTTTGCAATATATCTGCATACAGTATGATTGGCTTTGTGCGCTATTCATTGTTTATTGCTTGGTCATTCACTTGTTGTAACTTCAAACACAATGGCCTCTGATCCACCACATCACACGTCCGCGGCAATGTTCCCTCAGATTCTGTGTTCGCCCTTACGGCATCTCCAGCCCAGGCAGTTTGTGGAGGACCGGCGTTATCAGGTATTCTATCTGCTTTTTAACACTGTGGGCTACTTTATATTTAGAAAAATGTTTATAACATTTTAAAATGTTCTGTATAAAGTTATTTAAAATCCCAATTGTTTATATATATATAAGATGTATTAATATATCTTATTGTGCAAAATTAGTCTAGACTTTGAAAGAAAAATACAACATGCTGGGATTGTGTGTGGCTTATAGTATAATAATGATGCTGGTTGGTAAATCAAATAATGCATTAGTTGCAATTGAAATGTTCTATAAAATCAAAGCCAACATTTGCAAATGAGAGTGGTTATAATCTGAGGGCCCATCAACATGCTGTGTGTTTTCATACCAAACAGTTCTGTCTTGTCAACACTTCTACCATCAGATTTAAGAAGTAGCAATAACCACCTGAATCAATGCCTAAACCGTTCAAAAGCTGTATAAGCCATTATGGATCTTGCTTTCCATCATAATATAACATACACATTTAACATTTGTGTTGTCAGGTTTAAGGGATCATCACCATACAGAAACATGAATTGTTCCTGTGTAAACTGTTTGAAAGGCTTTGTCACGTACCTCAACTTCATCTGTTGGGTAAATTGTGCTTTTTATTCAGCAATCGTATTCTTATGGACTGCGTACTATCTAAAACATTACCGGTGACACACATCTGTAATATATTTGCAGCCTGTTGAGGGGCCAAACACATAAACATTCTTTGTTATATTTTCTTAAATACATTGTCGATAGCAAAGAACATTGAACAGCTACATTGACATACATCAATGGTTAGTCTCATGTACTGGATCCGTTTGACCCTGAATCTGTTTGACCCTGGTCTGAGCCGATCCCTCTCTTCCAGTTGTGTGCCGTCTTCGTTGTGGGGTTTGGAGAGTTCCAAATAATGCACTCCAGATTTGTTTCCCTCATCACTTCCTTCTGTCCTGTCTACCCTGCCAACACCCTGGTAGTCACGGGAACCGTCGTTACGTGTGTGTGTTACCTGGGAGTCATGGGGGCCCAGAAAGAGAACCGCTGTATGCTCATCACTGTGAGTGCACAGACACCTGATTCCTAATGTTTTGTAACGTACTGTGATTGGTCCTTTTCCCAGGGACTCCAATACGATTGGGTCCCAAATGGCTCTCGATAGAGGAGAGTGTAGTGCACTATACTTGGACCTTTTTAGGATGCTGGACCTGATCTGGGAGGGACTTGTGATCTTTTGTGATTGCAGTTTTTCCTTCTACTCTTTGTCCTGATGCTGGTGGAGCTTTCCATGGCCTGCGTGTTCCTCGTGTACGCGAGAGAGGTGAGAAGAATTAAATGGGTTCTCCGAGGTCATTTCTTCAGTTTTTCCTGTGATTATTCTGCTTAAATCAATTTGGCAATTTGTAGGTAAATTCTGTTAGATTGAATTACCGATCGAATTACCTTAACTTTCCGCCTGTTTGCTATTGATAATGTACAAGGTGAGATTTAATGGTGCAAACAGAAATCTTGTGACCTGTTTCCCAAACAGATTGACACTTTCTTTGAGAAAGACCTGATACGTAGCCTGGAGATATACAAGAATTCCACATCAGAGGGGAACCCCACAGTTAAAGAGGACTTTGATGCTGTCCAGCAAACCGTAAGTAAATATTTAGTAGCTTCTTGCATATTGCAGTACATCCATGCACATGTCAGCTTACATCTCACAAACCTTCCTGTACACACACACCATTCTTCTTGTACAGGCCGTTTGGTTACAGCATATTAACCCAGTGTTCAGTTTAGGTGCTGTGGGGTTGGTAGCCTGTCGGACTGGGGGGGCACTGTGCCTCTCTCCTGCTGTACCCAAGATCCCTGTACCATCACCCCCCAACCTAACTGGCAGGAGGTTTGTGCCTTTATGATATGAACATCCCTGATGTCACCTGACGCCTTGTAGTGTGCCCTGTTTTACCAGAACCCCGGGCACAACCTGGATGGAGGTAGTGCACCACCAAAAGGAAAATAGTGTCATTTTGAATGCAAATGTTCTCCACTGTCATTATGCTTATGATTCAAAACAAGGAGTATTGCTAGCGTAAAGCCACTGCAATATTCCTCCTTCAGGGCTGTCTCACGAAGCTTAGGAACTGGTTTTCAAGGAACCTTCTGAGCACTGGAGCAGGTGTCCTGTGCCTGTTCGTTCTACAGGTACGGTAGACTACACATCATGCTCTCATCTGGTTCAGTGCGTTGCCAGCATGCTTAGAAATAGAATGCCATAGAACTGAATATTACTTCTATTATTTCTCTATTCTGTTTGCTGTTATTCTAAGTTAAACTGTGTAAAAGGATCATCTGACACTCATTTCTGTTCTTGGTTGCAGTTCATTTGCATGTGTCTCACAGTACCGATCTTCTGCTACTTGCG
>JACXGK010003769.1:29715-42948 GCA_016801125.1 Novumbra hubbsi
GGGGAGAGGAAGAGGAAATGGTGTAGTAGCGTAAATTTTTTTTATTAATGATACCTTTTTTATTTTCATTTAATTCTGGAGGATTGCATCGTAATATTGGTGTATGTTAATATGATATACATAAATATAGATGTAATTAAAAATAAATTTCCCGAATTTGTGTTTTTTATGACTAATTTCCCTTAAATGGTCTCTCTGATTGACATGTATATGCAAAATGCCAAGTCAAATGATAATTCATTTGGGTTTTTCCACAGTGCTATTTTGAAATAGGGGACATATTTAGCCTAGCATGCACTGAAATAAGGAAATGGAATGAACTGACAAACCCCTTTCCTTCAGAGTCTGCAAAAAACGGAAAGTACCAGTATATTCAAGTGGAAGTTAAAGTACATCCTCAAAACAACAAATGGTTGATGGTCTTGGACTGGTTTTACACTTTTATCACTATTTTCACAGACAAGGTAAGCGCAAGGTTGACTTAATTGTTCCTGAATTACATCTCAAGCTATACCGTTATTTCTAAACTAAACTAAAAGTAGGCATATGACGTAACATGTTATGTTGCCATAGAGTTGGGTTACAGAAAGGTACCTTTTGTTTGTAAAACAGAGGAGAATTCTGGGTCTTTTGATTGTTTTTAGTGACTTTTTGTGTTCTACAATACAGATAAGAGATGTATTCATTAGGACCAGGACCGCTCAAGTTGATATAAAACGTGAAGGCAGTTTAGGGCTTTGGTTATTTAAAGTCAATTGGCACTTTTACAATGTATTTAATGAATACATGTAAATTGAAAATGTTAATCTGAGAGTTCTACTTCAAAATGTTGAGTAATTTCATATTATAGCTGCGTTGTGTCGACAGCCAAGTCATATCGACTGCGCAGACCATTCCACACCCATGTGGAAACGCGGGATAAAACACCACTTATCGTTGCAGATAGTCTCACAGACATTACCTCAGAGAATAAAACTAATGGTTTATACATCATGTTAAAAACGAAGAAAATGTTTCAGCCTAGTGTTCTGTGGTAATGTCAAGGAGGTACAACATACAGGAAACCAGACAAAGCAGTCTCATTTCCTCGTGATGTTTGTTTGCATCACTCAGAAGGAGTTTGTTGCGTGGTACTGTATATTTTTACCGAGTCTCTGTGTTAAGACATGTACCTACGTACCGGCACAGAATGTTGTTATCTGTCTTTTTGCCTGTTTATTTTTCAGGTCTGAAAGCTCTTCTGGAAAATGGCTCAGAATTGCCTCAAGTGTTTGAAATACACCATGTGTTTGGTTAACTTACTGTGCTTTGTACGTATCCCCAACACACACTCATAAGCCTTCAACATTCCTCAATTAGATTTAAAAACACGTTCACATTTACCGTTTTTATTCACGTACGGTGTTGATTGTTAGACTCCTCCTAATGAGATTGACATGTCTAGAGAAGGTCTTTCTAACATGGACAACACCAAGATGTGATAGGACAGTTGGTGTTTGATAAGTGTTCTCCGTGCCGTGTTTGGGGTTAGGTGTCTGGAATGGCGGTGTTTGGTTTTGGAGTGTACATGATGACGATAACCAAGGTGTCGTCCCTCATCCCCACCCTGGCCTCCCTGAATCTTGCCAACATAATCTTCATTCTTGGCATCATCATCACCTGCGTGTCCTTCCTGGGGTTCCTGGGAGCTCTGAAGGAGAACCGTTGCCTCCTCATCTCGGTGCGTCTCATTCTGTGTGAGACATTAGGCTCATTAGGAATTTTGGTATTTAGGTGGGGGAGCCAACCCCACTTTATGTAACACCGGACACAGCTGGTGCAAAGGCAACCCCACTTTACAATTTCCTTGGATTTGTAGCTGTTCTAGTCTTGGTAATTGCAATGACTACACAGAATGATGCGCTCTTTACTCCGTTCTTCCTGTCTGGCAGTTTTTCGTCCTGCTATTCCTCCTGATGCTGGTGGAGCTCATCCTAGCTGTTCTACTGCTAATGAATGAACAAACGGTAAGCTGTAGCTGGGGACACAGAATGCGGTTTGCATAGAATGTGTATACTGATGAGCCAAAACATTATGATCAGACACAGGTGAAGGGAATAATGTCGATAATCTCCTATCAATGGCACATGTCCAAGCTTGGTAGATTAGATGGTCAGCATTCAGTCAACGAGCTGGATGCAGGAGTAAAGACCTTGAACGACTTTGACAAGGGCCAGATGACTGGGAAAAGGATCTCCAGGCTTGTTTGGTGCTCCTGGTTAGTGGTGGCAGGTACCTACCTACCTACAAACCGGCAAAAGGGCAATGCACAGGGGCAACGAAGGCTACCCAATCGACAGAAGGTCTGTTCCCAGATGGCAGTGGTCTCTTTCAGCAGGATAATGCCCCCTGCCACATGGCACACATTGTTCAGGAATGGTTTGAGGCACGTGGTGAAGAGTTCAAGGTGTTGCCCTGGCCTCCAAATGCCCCAGATCGCAATACGATTGAGCATCTGTGGGATTTGCTGCGCCAACAAGTCCGTTCCGCCGCGGCTCCACCTCGCAACCGGAAGAATCAGGACTTGAGGAATCCGCTGGATCATGTGGGACCGACAGCACATTGAACAGGTGGTCATAATGTTTTGGCTCATCAGTGTAAATCACCTGTCACCACTTGTATTCGTGTACAGGCCTTTAGAAAAACAGGAGACGTCTGTATCTCATTTCCCTACACATGTAAGAAACAGTCTTGTAAAAAAATGAGGACACCCCGTGAAATATTGTTTTTAAGACAAATGGACAATATTTGATCTTCTCTCACACAATATCTATAGATAAAGGTGATGTAATTGAACCAAAAACAATGACACTTTAACCATTATATCATTTATTTAACAAAAGATTTACAGAGATGCCACTTCCTACTGAGGAATAAAATAGGACACCCTATGCCCTAATAGCTGGTATTGCCCACTGTTTATTGTGTACTCAGATTAACAAGTTCCTAGAGGATGATCTCCAAAGAAGTTTGGAGAAACATAAAACTAATAATTCCACTGACTGGGACATAGTTCAGAAGACGGTAAGTGAATTTCAGAGGCTTTATAAAGAAATAATTGAAATGCAATAAAATATGGACGCTTTCTCTTTCGCACTGCAACACATAACAACAAAATCAATTGGATAACGTAACTGAATGTGTTTATAACTGATATGTTCGGTCCACTTGGAGATGGAGTGCTGTGGGGTCGCCAACTCCAGTGACTGGAAGATGGACATACCTAAATCCTGCTGCAAGGCAGAATGTGACAGCCAAGCACCGAAATACTGGAAGGATGTAGGTACCAATACAACGAAACGTGAATTACAAAACCTAAGAGAAGCACCGCGGGTATCACTTACGGATTTGTTGTCTGGTTCATCTCAGGGATGTTACAGTAAGCTGAAGAACTGGTTTGAGGACAACTTTCTGACCATCGGGGGCGGTGTGATTGTACTCTGCATTGTCGAGGTATGCTTAACTTCCCATGCAATATAACACGTGACTTCACCTCAAACTGGTAGAGACAGAGGGGTTTTTACTGTGGGGTTAGTGATTTCTACGTTCACATAGAAAGCCAAATGTGGTCATAAGAGCAGTATTTAGCGTTCCCCAAATGACACCCGGTTGCTAATAAAGAGCACCGATTTGAACAGATTAGGATAGTTTTGTAAAACCACACAGGAACACCATGTACACTAACACACCCATGTTGTGTTCACTACCTTGATAGGTGCTGGGCATGTGCTTCTCCATGACCCTGTTCTGTCACATAAGCCGTTCTGGACTTGGCTACAAACTATGAAAACAGTCTCTGCTGGACGGACTTTTCTGCTCACAATGAGAACATATCCTGTCCTCTCTTATTTTACTGAGGACTTCCACCTTGAAGATAAAATAGTTTTTGTCTTTTTGTCTTTTTCTGTATTATAATACTCCCTCAATTCATTGCTTTCTCTGATGCTATCCTATTGATACTCAACTGACTGTAATTATGCAAATCATTTAATAAAAATGTAGCATTTCGTCCAATATAAACCAACAAACTGTCTGTAATTACTTTTCTCCTAACCATCATTGTAACTTTGCAGTGACTGACTCAATACTTTGACAAATGCTTATCATCACATGGTTTCCTGTAACCGAAGTCCAACCTTTGTTGCCACTTAACCATTACCACTTCTTCATTTAGCTTAGCTGGTCGAGCGGGTGGGTTTTACATTTAGAACACGTTGATGAACACAGGAAAGGAGTCCACTTTCTTTTAGACAATGTGAAGTCTACCACTATTGATGGGTTGTTTGTGTAAATAACCAGGAAATGAAGTGTGCTTCTTGTTTTGCAACGCTAGCACGTCCTTCTATTTACTTTGTATGTAAATTTGCCATTATTCACACCACTGTAACAACTGTTTCTCAACCTAGGGTTGAGAAACAGTCTTAAGACTTAAGAAACAAACCCTGACATTAAAGTATTCCATAATTATTCCACAGTTTTATTTCAAATCCTGCATTCTCAATATTTTAAGACAAAAAAACTAAAAAAAATACTAAGATCTCCTTTACATTTTAAAATAATTTGGTTCTCTTTTTTAAAACCATCTCACAAAAAATAGAAACAAGTACAATTTCGTAATTAAAAAAAAAATGTTTTACTGTACACAACAGAATATACCGTTTATTGCAAACTGAACACCCCTGATACCTCAAACTATACCCACACAGTTATTGCAATTCACCTACAGATATGCAACACCACCCCAAACACAGGACACAGGAGGTCTTCTTTCTGCTCTGGAATGAGTCTGGGGCGTTTCCCACTCTGCTGGACTGGTCCATTTCGGTGGATGCTGATCGTTTTGCGGCATTTAACTCCAGTAAAATGGCCCCCATTTGTTCTCTCTGTAAACAGACCACAGGAAAACCCAGACCCCTTTCGAAGAGAAAGGGGAAAGCATTTACCTAAGCCCGTGAGGCCATGTTTTCGTGAAGTGACATGTTTATTTAAAAAAAATCGGTAGGTTCTTAAAAACCTCCAACACAAAACTCCCTCTGGGGGGAGGGGGCAAACAAATGAACTATAAAGTAATCAGAAAATTACTGACATTATTGGTAAAGCAATGCCACCCAGCCTACGATGCTAAACTATTCCTGGGACCTGGACACCTCTAGATGCACCCGAAGCGTCTAGTCTATGAAGGGGATGTTATTCGGAAAGGTTGTGGTTTCATTCAGAAGCCTTTCAGCTATTCAAAATGTGCATGACCTACACCCTTACATCATGGGACAAACGTTTCTTCAAAAACATGTTCCATGCCTTTTCCTTTTCCTTGAATGACAGTACAAATGCCATTTCAATTACACATTCCGTGTTTCCTGGTCTGACCAGAAGAGGGCAGGCTTGCAAGACTGCTAATTGTTCCTAAGTTCCAAAGCTTTCCAGAACTTCTGGTTGGTGTGTTCCAGCATCCCTGCATATTTCTTCTTGATTCTAAGAAAAGGCCAACCAGCTCTCTGGAACAAAACTTGAGACATGTTGCTTGTATTTTGGAACTGTAGTAATGACATGGTGAAATAATGTCGCACAAGGGGGGGAAAAACAACAGCCAAGTAGGGTCTACACTACATTATCAATTGGGCTGTTTGAAAGCTGATTAGCTGAAAGACATGTCATGAGACCATAAACTACCAGTACCCCAACGAGTGTACATTTTACTGTTCTAATTGCACTGGTAACCCGTTTACAATCAAGCAATAAAGCACCTCTGGAGTTTGTATGTGGTGTGTCAGCCACATTGAACACAGCCGTGTGTGTTATTGCTCAATTGTAAACGTCCTAGTGGCAACAAGGCAGCTCAGGGGATTTGTGTAGGGTTAATATACAGTACACAACTAAGGGAATACTTCAGGCACTCTTCTGTCATCCCAGCCACGCTATACTGGCCATAAATCACAACCCTCAAGCCCTATTGTGAAATAATTTCACTTCAGTACATCATCCAGTACTTACAACAACCCAAACCCATGGTTAAAAGTTACAGATGTAGGGAAAGGGAAAAAGGTAATGTTGAAGTCAAAAGCCATTGAATTGCATGACACAGAATCTTAAGATAAATTAACACAGTACCAGGTTCTGAAAGGACATTCTGAGAAGCCAAAGTATCCATGTTTAAAATGCTGCAAGTACGATCTCTCTGATTAATTTGTAAACATGTAATCCACCAAAAGATCCATGACAATATTCAGAAAACAGCTGTCTGTATTGACAACATGAATAACATGAATAAATAAGATGACACAGGTACTCTTTCCAAGCCCATATCTACCAAACACATTCCTACAACCCCACCATAAACACCAACATCACTGAAAAGTCAATTAAATAAGTCGGGTACCCAGCCCCTCTTTAAAATATCTAGGTTAAAAACCTGCATATCATCTGCTTTTTAGAAAAGCTGTCAGTTTATTCAGTATCCGTCACCCCATCATAGAATCTGCAATTGTTAAAATGGATTACGTCAAACACAGTATGAAGAAATCACACGCTCTACTGTCCCAAGACATTGTCGGCATACGTGACACCAAAAACGAAACCTGTCATGGGTTAAGATCACATTCACCATCCGTTCACATCGAATGACAACAATAGAAGTGGCTGCTCTTGTTGTAACCAGTATGCAGCCAAATGACTGTCATCCAATCCACACTGCACCATGGAGCCATTAGGAACTGAGTTCATCTACACACCTTCACTGAAAGAACCAAGACACTGGTAGTCTCTTCCCTGCTTCTATCAGCTCCCATTCACTTCGTTAACATGGTGGTCTACTAACACCAAGTATATGTACAATGGCAAACACTTCCTCAAGACAAGTCAAAGCTACTACGACCAGGAAATAAGAAAACACTATGGCTTATTTGTTTTGAACCGTTTTGATATCAATAAACTCCCATTTAAGGTATAGCGAAAGCAGGAAATAAACTTGCAGTCACATGACCGATAACGATTAGCCCATTTTATACAACCAAAAACATCCACTGAAAAGACGTTTCACCTTCACCACTGCTACACTGGTCACGAGCAAAAAGCAACTAGGTGTAAATAAGGCAGTTTGTTTGCACCAGATTTGCCAAAGCTAGCACATGAGTAGGTCCATGGTGCAATGCAAACTCAGGCTGACTGTAAGCGTTGATGACTTATTGTTAAGACTATAGCCGGGGGACGGCAACAGGCCAGAACAAACACGTTTTTCGCCCCAAAAGATAAAAATTGTTTTTTGGGTTCATGAGATTAAAATCACCAGCGATTTGGCTAGAAATTTGTTCCATTGAGCAAACCCGTTCCAAAGTATTCCCATGAAGAGATTTAGTGGCCATATTAAAATGCATACAATTTAGTTGTGGTCAATTTGCAGGTGAACAATTAATACATTTCTAAATTACAAATCCCCCCCCCCCCCACCACCACTCTGACAATAATCAGGACTAGAGGATTCAGGCCAAACAGAACCTCTCTTGGCTGAACTACATAAAGTCAATGGAAATAATGCACAGGTTTCAACATGTCTGGATTGTATTCACTAGGCACCGAATGAAAAATTACTGAAAGAAGGGATGGACTACCTAACCATGTCCAATGAAAAATGATTGTTTCCCAAACCATAAGTTCTGATGTGGTGTGCACTAATAAATATAACCCTGTAGTGGCAGCATACACCAGGCTGGCCATTACCTCAGGTCACAAACCTCTGGTCTCAGACTGGGGCATAAGAATCCATGTTGTATAGCAGCAGCACATCTTCCAAGACGGCATGACCACGCTGATTTACCAAAACCATTAGGGGGCCGGAAAACACCAAGGGTATCGAATTTGGTCACAAAAAAACCAGCGAAAGTCCTCCCCTCTCACATGCCCGAGTCGTTACTTTAGGAATCATCTTACGATGCTCGAAATGCTGACGTCACGATACGAACAGACGTCACACCCCTAGAAGCAGCCTTTAAAAGCCCATGGCCAGGCATGTTACAGGAAAGGAATCCAAGAGGTCTGACACGGGCCAGACCCCCATGGTTCTGTACGTCCAGTGTGGGTCTTATGTAGCAGGTTGTGATATGCCGTGAGGAGGGGCTACATGTGGTCTTGTCGGTCGGAGGAGGCCGATTTAAGGCCAGAGGTGGTGGATTCTGTGTGTCCCCGAACAGAGCCCACAGGGCTCAGGTCAAAGAGAAGCACACTGCGTAGGGAATAGTCTGCCATTTGGACCACCGTGCCCCAAAACCAGGGCTATTCAACCCAGGTCCAAACACTTCTGATCCTAGGAGAGGATGAAAACATTAAGACCACAGTGAGTGTCCCCTGCCTGACTGCAGTTGAATAGTCCAGAGTGTAAGGACCTGCAGGTGTTGAGTTGAATAGTCCTTCCTCAGAGAATTGGTGATTAGTTGAGGGTGTTAATTGAAGGTGTTTAGTTGAATAGTCCTGCCCCAGGCTATTGGGACAGGCAGGTGTTCAGTAGAATAGTCTTGCCCCAGAGTGTTGGGAGGTGCAGGAGTTGAGTTGAATAGTCCTGCCCCAGTGTTGGGCGTGCAGGTGTTGAGTTTAATAGTCCTGCCCCAGAGTGTTGGGACGTGCAGGTGTTGAGTTTAATAGTCCTGCCCCAGATTGTTGGGACAGGCAGGTGTTCAGTAGAATAGTCCTGCCCCAGAGTGTTGGGACGTGCAGGTGTTGAGTTGAATAGTCCTGCCCCAGATTGTTGGGACAGGCAGGTGTTCAGTAGAATAGTCCTGCCCCAGAGTGTTGGGACGTGCAGGTGTTGAGTTGAATAGTCCTGCCCCAGAGTATTGGGACGTGCAGGTGTTGAGTTGAATAGTCCTGCCCCAGAGTGTTGGGACGTGCAGGTGTTGAGTTGAATAGTCCTGCCCCAGAGTATTGGGACGTGCAGGTGTTGAGTTGAATAGTCCTGCCCCAGAGTGTTGGGACGTGCAGGTGTTGAGTTTAATAGTCCTGCCCCAGATTGTTGGGACAGGCAGGTGTTCAGTAGAATAGTCCTGCCCCAGAGTGTTGGGACGGGCAGGTGTCAGGACGCTCCCTCCCTCCCTCTCAGGGGTATAATGCAGCCAAAGTTGGCATCAGTGGTGAGGGTCCCCTCCCGGCCCACCGGGCTTACAGGGGCATCAGCCGGGTGGTGTGGAACAACAGTGGGTTCAGCTCCTCTGCGTGGACGGCCCGGTGGAGGGAGGGTTCCGAGGCACTCCGCTCAATTTTTGGCAACAGGTCCTGGACCTGCTCAATGCCTAACATGATCTGGGGAGAAGCAACATATCAGGAGAAGTTTAGACTCGAACCAAAACACACACCTTGTTCAATGAGCTGAACCTAACAACCACACGCTTTGGCCGTCTCCCCCACCTGTGGAAACAGGGGCCTCTCATCACGTTTGAACTTCAGGCAGTCAATGATGAGCCTCTTCATTGACTTGGGTGAGCTACTTGACAGCAAGCTGAGGTCTGGAGACAGGTAGCCACGCCCAACCATGAAGAGTATCTAGTTGGGAAGAAGTGGGGAAACATAAGGACCAGGTCTGAGTGCACGTTAACCCTAGCCCTTCAGATCAGTTTACTAACGAGGCCCTCTCATTACAGTTATGGTATTTTGAACAGGCACTCATCGGAAAACATTTCACCAGCGGCGATCCTTAATAGTGGCCACTTGTTGCCATAATGACCACCTCACCTGGTCTCGGTTGTTGATTTGCGAATAAGGCAGCGTCCCTGACATCAGCTCAAACAGCACCACCCCGTAACCATACACGTCTGACTGGAATGTGTAAGGGTTGGCATCCTGCATCCGGATCACCTCTGGAGCCTACAACAGAAACACACACACACACACACACCGTTTGTACAACTGGCACAGTCACACACTTCCATGTGGAAGCAGCGTCACAACTGGGGGTTTTCATACTCAAGTATATAAAATTTTAAGAGACCTGCTACCCTGACTGCCACACGGTGATATCAACGTCACGATCCGAATCAGAGAAGTACTACCGGAACGAAGAAGAACTCGCACATTAACTGTTGCAAAAAATGGTTCAGTAACGCCGCAAGAAATAGAACTTACCATCCAGAGGATGGAGCCGCTGGGCTGTTCAACCTGCAGAGAGCCGCTCCAGCGAGACTTCACCGTGGCCAGGCCGAAGTCCCCGATCTTCACAGTCCAGCCTTCATGGAGGAAGATATCTGACAACAGGGCTCAGGAACATGGACGTGTGTAGGTGTGCAAAGGCTAACCACTGGTGAACTTGGCACACACAAATCCTCAACACACCTAATTCGAGGTGAAACTGAAAGCATCCCACTAAGCATGGGCCTCGATAGACAACGGTAGTTTGCAAAATATTTATCCCCTAAGGGGCTGACAAACACTTTCGGCGGAACTTCGACAAAGACAACGGGTTGATCAATTTGTTCTAATTCAAGCCGGTGCACGCCTGACTCGCTAGGAAGCCTGATACAGTCAGTTCTTCTTCACCATCAAAAGAACGGTCCAACAATAATCATGATGCACAAATCTCACAACAGAAGTGTGAGAGTTCATAGTGAAGCGCAAGTGAGAACTCACTAGCGCGTCACAGAGAAAATAAACATAATTTAAAAAAATGCTTCTGTGGTCATTTCTCACCAGCTCAGAAGCCACCACATTTACCGGCACTAGAGGACACTGACAGATCCTGACAATGCCAAGCAAAGACCAAACTCAAATTGTGTATTAAGGGCGAGCCTGCTGACCTCGTTTCAGGCCATGTATTTACGATCCTATTTACCTCATTCTACAATCAGAGCTAAACAAAGCTAAACTCCCAAGTCAGGAAAGGATACTGTTTGATTTCAGGTCTCGATGGATTATATTTTTTGCATGGAGATAACTGGGGGAAAGAAAATAAATGTCAGCTGAAAAAGTAAAACCCAACAAGAGCATTCAAGATAAAATAACCCGATTATTGTCTTGATTGTGGTCCTAAAGCGCACGCGTGATGACAAGGGAGAGCTCGACCAAAGCTTGTTTCACAAATGCGTACCCAAGTCCCACACTGCCCCTTTAATGTCTACAGGCATAGAAAACTAGCAGCCGCCCCTTTATTGTCTTTGTGCATAGATAACTAGCAGATGCCCCTTTAATGTCTACGGGCATAGATAACTAGCAGCCGTCCCTTTAATGTCTTTGAGCATAGATAGCTTGCAGCCGTCCCTTTAATGTCTACTTGCATAGATAGCTTGCAGCCGCCACTTTAATGTCTACGTGCATAGATAACTAGCAGCCGCCCCTTTAATGTCTATGTGCATAGATAGCTAGCAGCCGCCCCTTTAATGTCTATGAGCATAGATAGCTAGCAGCCGCCCCTTCAATGTCTACGTGCATAGATAGCTAGCAGCCGCCCCTTTAATGTCTACATGCATAGATAACTAGCAGCCGTCCCTTTAATGACTACATGCATAGATAACTAGCAGCCGCCCCTTTAATGTCTACGGGCATAGATAACTAGCAGCCGCCCCTTTAATGTATACGCGCATAGATAACTAGCAGCTGCCCCTTTAATGTCTATGTGCATAGATGGCTAGCAGCCGCCCCTTTAATGTCTATGAGCATAGATAGCTAGCAGCCGCCCCTTTAACGTCTACGTGCATAGATAGCTAGCAGCCGCCCCTTTAATGTCTATGAGCATAGATAGCTAGCAGCCGCCCCTTTAACGTCTACGTGCATAGATAGCTAGCAGCCGCCCCTTTAACGTCTACGTGCATAGATAGCTAGCAGCCGCCCCTTCAATGACTAGGTGCATAGATAGCTAGCAGCCGTACTCCATGCCCTGGGCCGTCTGCCGGGCCACATCGATGCGTCGCATGGTGTCGAACTTGGTCTCAGAGACGTGCAGATGGCGATACAGGCTGCTGCCCTCACACCACTGGGTGATGATGGCGAAGTTGGGCTTCGTCATGAAGCCCATGAACAGCAGAATGTTGACGTGGCGCGTCTTCCTGCATCAGAGAGGAGAGAACCAATCAGGGAGCCACTTGGGTCACCGCTCAACCCAACAGCTCACACCGCCAACGGTAACCGGCATGAAGGGTTGGGTAAGAGTTTGGTAACGTTAGCGTAGGGACCAGAGTGCAGCACTGACCGTAGGACCTGCATTTCATTTTTAAAGGCTTGCAACTGCTCAGGTGTCGGCTCGGTCACTTTAAGGATCTTTATGGCCACATCTCCGTGCCATTTGCCCTTGAAGACGGTCCCGAAGGAGCCCGCGCCTATCCTCTTCTGGATGGTGACCTCTCGCGAGTGGACCTCCCAGTAGTAACTGGAATCTCTATAACCGCCACGGTGCTGGAACACAAACCTGCACTTAACACCACTCACAACATCCTTAACTCACAACCAGGAGTCTTATTGTCCAACATTAGAAAGGCCATGACTTTTTGGGGCCCTGGCATTAGACTCACCACTTTCTTCTTGTCATCAGAGGACGATTGCTTGCGCTCCTTATACTCGGAGGGGGATTTGGGAGGTCTCCGGCCCGGGGAGCCCAGCGAAGGGGGGCTGGTGGAGGGTTTGGGTGACGGTTCAGGACCTGCGGAAAAACGAAGAGACACAGCAGAACCCAAATAAGCAAGGGGATGCTAGCGTCAAAGAAATAAACCCAGTGAGGAAAAACCAAATGAGTAAATCTCACCCATCGTATTGTTTTGGATTTTCAACGCCTCCTAAAAAGAAGAGAAAAAACATTCAGACTCGTGTGCGCCTCCTGCTACGGTCGCCCTGGAAACAAGCACAACGGCAACATCCACGGATCTCGGTAAGGAAGGAGCGCGGGGGGACCCCCTCACCTCGATAATGCTGACCCCGGCAGGTCCCACGGTGCTGACCATGTGGACGTTGGGGGTGGACGTGGACCGGTGCCTTTGCAGGGACTGTCCGTCTCCACTTGGTAGCGGGAAGTTGAAGGATTTCGGGCACAGCAGTCCGTGTCTGTGACACAAGGGGAGGTCACATTCAGGTGTATTAACACGGCTCACAGCCACGCCTTCCTCATACATTATGCGGTTTCTGGACCGGTACTACTTCCCATATCGCCCCGTGTTACTTCCCATAACGCCCCGTGTTACTTCCCATAACGCCCCGTGTTACTTCCCATAACGCCCCGTGTTACTTCCCATA
>JACXGK010003770.1:0-42678 GCA_016801125.1 Novumbra hubbsi
GGGGATACATGAAAATATAAAACAACTTGAATCCTTTCACCTCTGACCGTGCTTCCCCGGGGGGAGGGGGGGAGCAGCATTGTCATTGAAGAATTGTCATTGAAGCCAGGCGTGGAAGTATTTGCTGTTTGCCCTGTCCATCAGTGGCCTACATCTCTCGAAAGGTAAGGGTGGGACAGGACATGGGTCTTAGAAAGACATGAGAAATAGGCAGCAGAAAGCAGAAGTCTGGAGAATAGTAGTGTGTCTGGGTAAATGAGGGGGTCATTCTAGAGCCTCCCTGACTCGATGCGACCAGAGCCCTGTTTCTCGCACAGATTGTCACGGGGGCCGCCTCAAAGGCCCGCGGGGGACCGAGATAGCCCTGGGGGACCGAGGCTGTGCCCAGCACATGACCGAGCTTCAATGTGAGTCCTGTGCCTCTACATGTGCATGCAAACAGCTATCTGCACACACAACTGTCCCATTGTGTGTGCGCCTCAGCGCTTGCAAATCCCGCTTGCCACGTCGACAGCAACAGACAGAGCAATTGTACCCCACCCCCCCCCCAACCCAACGACGTGCTATCAACCGCCGCCCCTCCCCCGCTGCACGACCCCCATCCCTGACTCCAGACCACAACCCCCCCCCCATCTTACCCGTGCCCCCCTGCCAAGCCCTCGCCCGCATTCTGTCGTTCCACCTTAGGCAGCTTGACATCGAGGGCATCCGCCACGCTCATCCCGAGTCCCGTCCGTTCTGCCCTGACCCCGCTGTCGCTACGTCTCGTTTACATCTCTCCGCATGTCTGTCCGCGGACACGCGGCTGCATTCCAAAGGGCACCTCATTGTCTATTAATGTTTGCAGCCTTCTCACCTTCATAGCGCGCTGCATAGAAGACAGGGAACATATCACGCACACACACGCCAGGGCTCACGCTTGAAGCTCCCTCGTGCGCTGGTTACATCGTGGGACACACAAAGATACCGCTTTCCCCTGCAGTGCTTAGTTCTGTTCCATCTCTGTTTTGTTTTTTGTTTTACATATGAACCCTGTGCACTTCTGACGTCTACAAAGCTGATGTATTCCCTCCCTGTTTGTGTTATGACTACGGTAGATTGCCCTCCACGATTTCGGGCCTATAGCTGCGCCGTACGGCGTTTGTTTTTCAGGATCTAGGTGAATGGACAGAATGTTTTCTGATAGTTATCTTGAATGAAGGCCGAATACATTTGGGTTAGTTGCATCTTCTGGCAGCTCCCCCTCAGATTACCCAAGTTCCCTAAATGTGATCGCATTAAAAACAAGAACTAATTCCTGAATTCCTAATATAGCTGCAGACGGACTCCTGATAATGGTTTCCATTAACGCCAGTGGAAATGGTTTTAAATAGACATTTTCACAGTCTCTCTCCAAAGGAGCTGCAAAGCAATATAATGTGACTAATCATATTCTGCACTCGCCAATGGAATTACAAGCCGCTCGTGAAAGAGGCTTGGCCAAGCTAACCCTGACAAACTCTGTTTGATGCAATAGTAAAGACGTGCCATGATACAGATTATAAGGATCACATATGCTCCTGCGTTAATCTCAAGGGGATTACACACTGTACACCAAACTAACCCTGGCACGGCAAGATCAAGGGATTGGCTCACCAGAGTTTTCCAAAGCAGATGAACCAATCAGTCAGTCCTTTTTTTGGTGCACTGCTTAAAACGTGACAGTGTCAGGCAGAAACTACTAAACCCAATTACAGTGACTGACACACCTGTTTCACTTAGCAACAATAGACTTTGGTACATTGCATTTCAAGTTAAATGTGCTCGTTCAGCTCCCTATTAAACCATATGAAACAGTCTACAGGAGGCTGAACAGGTTGGGTTTGTTTCAGCCACGGCTCATGGAGTAGTGGTGTTAATGATAATCCCAGAGTCCAGTCCACATTTAATGTAGGTGAATCATTCCTGTCAGGCACCAGTGATCTGACCAAACATGTGCAACCAAAACCACAGCTCGAGTGAAATAGCTGCCAGGACCTGTTCGTTATAACAAAGGGCGTGGTCCAACTCACCTGACTAGGACATTTTAGGTAACTTATATATGGGATCCTTGTTACTACTTTAATAAATGTTTCTTATATTGCTAGTAACCGCACTCCAGTAAGTAATGTCATACTCCTGAACAACACAGTCATGCTAATCTGTAGCATGGCCATTGATGGTTTGCTTTGTGAGTAGCTAAGTAGTTTCTATTCTATTACCATGTACTGGTCAACTGTACTGTAGTGAAAAGGGACATTCAAATAACATGAGCTGACGAGAGGCAGGGAAGTTGCTTGCAGAAGCTGCGGTAGGGTCGTTTCTCGACCTGGTTTGCCAGGTCACAGAGTTGTTTTCCGTATCTGAGTGTGAGCAGCACAGCGGAATAAACGAGCGTGGCCTTTAAGACAGGGCCGGCCTTCGCTGGACGCCACAACCGACCGCGGAGAGGGAGTCCGTGTGACGGGCAGACACGGACAGGTAAAAGTGTAAATACAGCCTCCAAGTGGAGCAGTGGTTTAAGACGCTGCCTCGTAGAATCCTGGTCGCCTTTTACCCAAAAAGTTGGATAAGTTGTGCGCCGCTACCTTGCCACTTAGCGCCCTAGCAACTCTGTGTCTCCACAGCGATTCAGATAGACAGGCAGACAGATACAGTACAATGGGGTAAATATCAAATATCAAGCAGATTATATCCCCCTCTCCTGCTGCCACGTCCCTTGTTAGTTGGACATTTGCTTTGGCAGCAGGACACCGTTGACCAAGTCCTTGTAAAAGACTGATTATCCTAAGAACATCATACAGGCCCATTAGCTAACCATTCGCAGTTCCCTTCCGTAAGGATTGTCGAGGCCGAAGCAGGTTGAAAGCGATGTGTTTCACACAGCCTTGAGTGTCATTGTGTGGGTGGTAATCAGGTGTGGCATTCAAAACAAGGTCATCAAGATGTGTGAAGATCAGACAACTGTTTTGAGAGCAAGTCTCTCTATTTATTCAGTTGTTTTCTATCTGGGTTACATGGCCTATCCACAGGGTGTACTCCCAAAGACTCATGGATCTTCTTGGGGAACCCCCGCCAGAGCAACATTTTGTAGGTAACCGCTAACCGAAGATCAGGCTCAATGCATTCACTTCATGTCTTCTGTGCAATCTTACCAGTACTTTCATTCAAGTGGTGCATATATTCTGGCGTTTACAATAGTATAAAAAAGAAAGGTCAAGCATTTATCCCCAAGGGAGACGCAATACAGAAAACTGGGCACAGTAGTTCACATTTGTTATCCCAAAAATTGCTTCCGTTATAACGGTTTCTCCACATCATATTCATGTTATGAAAGAGAAAGGCCAAAACACGAGCAATAGCTTTACTGAATTGCATACGAAATAGAGACATTGCGTTTTGTGTGACAAAACACAAGAAAAACGTCTGATGAATTTCCCCTGGCCTACGTATGGACGTAGCAGGCCGGAACATACGAAGGACACGCCGCCTGCGTTGTACCTTAAACGAAGAACGAGCTGAGCATGCAATACCTGTTAGTGTTTGTGTGATGGCACTTTGCCCTGTCGTCGGCTATACAGTTCGGATGCAGATCACTACTGCTACACAGCGGGCATTCGAGCTGAAGATGATGCTTCAGGTCCAGCGTCTGTCACAAATAGAAATGACCGGCTACGTTTTGCAGAGCTGTATGTGACAAGATGAAGGCTATATCATGGTTACAATTGTGTAACAATTACAAATTAAGGCCGCGCAGACGGACAGACAGTGTCCTATTATGTATAAACCATTCCGCACAGAAAGATGCTGGGTTGTTGCATATTTTAGCTCTTTTTCGCGGACCTTTCTTTTTCATTTTAAGTGCCTATTCTCTCTCCGGCAATATGCATTTAATTTGACACGAGAGAAATGGAGCGGTTTTAGCACCGCTGTCGCAGAGAATGTTATAATCAAGATAAATATTGCTTCCTTAATGTAGGTGCTTTGTTTTGAACCAAAAACATTAAGTCGTTTCGCTATTTTCATCTACGTGCATTATGACTACTATATTTGTGACACAATAAATGATATCAACAACAACAATATATAATGACAGTATTGATAAATAAATAAATGAGCAATGCCCACCTGAATTTTCCCATAATCGAAGCGGCTTTTGCTCGTAGCTCATAAGTCATTCCAACCCAAGAAGCAGATGATAAGAAAAACCTTTAAAACGTCAACTTCAGGCTTCTTTACGATAAAAACATAATGAAATCTCGGCCCGTGCTGCTGTTTTAATAAAAGAAATGCGAACCCGCGCAGCTGTCGGTGTTGTTGGAGATTCCTTAAGGAGAGCAGTAGGCGACGCCTACCAGACAGTGAGCTGACTATGTCCTCTGCAACTATGAAATAATTAAAATAATATAGACATTACAATTATAATAGTCAAACTTAACAGGAAATGTAAACACTTGCATCAATCATTAATATAAATCTTAGTCAGAAAAGTGTGCTTCAGCACTTACACATCATTTGCCATGAGGTGGGGTGCATACCAATCAGATGACAGCCTAGACATGATTGGCATGTGTAAAACCAATGGATTGCTTAAATTAAGGTAGCCGATGTGGTGACACCGCAATTCACCAATCATGTCTATTCTTCATTCTGCGGCGAGGCAGAGCTTGCAGGTGTCATTGTCAGCGTTTTATAAATGTACAACACCCTATATGACACAATCATGGGTATATTGAAATGTCGTTCTTAAAAAGTAATTAGCATTTAAGTGAAGGCATTGTTGTATAATTACAGGCACAGAGAACATACTATTAATGATACAACTTCATGCACGAACCTGTTACAGAAATCATTAAGACAGTCTAAAACGCATTTTTTGTCCCACCCAAAATATTTATATTATATCTGAATGTAACAATGCAAGCTTTTTTAACTATTACGTGAGAACTGAATCACTATTATTTTGTATATCATGATATACATTTTAAATAAAGATTCAGTAGTAACCCTACTTTAGTTACCCAATCAGGAATTTATTTCAACCTATACTCATAGTCTATGCATTACATCATCTCTAACTTTTGTAGAATGCACTTTGATCTTCATGTTGTTTTTTTTCAGATTCACAGCCTGACCAATATTGCTTTAACATTTTCTTTTATCTAGAAAATGTAAAAGCAAGTGTGTCCTCGTTATGGTTCTTCCATCTGTGTAATATTGGAGCTTCCACTGTCGGGTTCAATAATTAAACAAATAAAATATTTCGGTTTGTATATTTCTTAGAAACATAAAACCAATGCCATCTCACAATAGTGTTATTGTTTTAAAATAAAACTCCAGACAAAAGGAATGTCAATGAACCATTTGCAATTCAAATAAATGTGACAGTTTGCCAGGGTTTTGAATACTTTTGCCAACCATTGAAACACTATTTATATCTCCAATCTCTGAAAATAGACTTATTCCACTTCTAAAACTTTCAAACGTTTAATAGTCTGTTATACCACTAATATTCTAACTAATACTATTTTTTCAATAAACATTGAAACGCTTCAAAGTATATTTTTTTTAAAACAAATTACAATTTTTTTAAAACAGTTGATCAATGTTTCCCTCTGCTGGCATTAACAATTAGAGCTATGAATCATACTCACAATGTAATCTATTATTCACATTCGTGTAAATGGGGAAAAAAGCTAATGAAATTGGTTTTGTGACAGACAC
This sequence comes from Novumbra hubbsi, assembly GCA_016801125.1. NCBI lineage: Eukaryota > Metazoa > Chordata > Actinopteri > Esociformes > Umbridae > Novumbra > Novumbra hubbsi. Next base: position 5,743 of record JACXGK010003770.1, read on the forward strand.
ATCTATTAGCAACAAATATAAATGAATTTATACATTTTAACACCAAATGCCTGTCCAAGATCTGGATTTTTACAGCAAAATAGTACATACATCAGTACTGCCAAATTTGTCAATTCGGAAATTACATATAAGTAAAAAAACGTAACTATAATATTGTATGTACAATTTTGCAATTGTGGAGGTATTTATGTGTAATTGATTATGCCATTAGTGTTAAAACATAACCTGTACCAGGTCAACTGGTAGAGCAGAAACCTCACCTTCACTTGGATAATTTATTAGATCGGCATTTGAACAGTCCAATGATAGTTCGTTTTCAGACCACTTTCGGGAGATTGGCTCTAAATCTGACCAATAGTAGACATGAATACAAGAGCACTGTCTTTCCGGATGCTAGAATTTAAGGACTGCCCATGTGAACTTAACAGTAATCCTCGAAGTCGACTTGAGTTAACACCGTAAAAGTAAGTACATTTTTATGCAAGAGAAATTCTACTATCTTGAGTAACGTTCTGCATCGCTTGTATAATTATATTTTTCTCACTTAAACATAACGTTATTTCATGCCAAAATGTTCGAGTATATCTGTGCTTTTATATAGCAAAACATTTATGTAGCCAGTAATTTGGGCATGTCAGTTAGCTAACGTCACTAGCATAGCATGCAGTGTGTCGCACTTGGGTTTTGAGACATACATTGAAGTTAATTGATATAACCTCTTTTTTGGTAGGAAATTATTTATTTCCAACCAGCGTTCTTTTGGTATACACAACCTGCATTTCGAACCGATCTTAGTTAGTGGTGTAGAACGGAAGCTAGTCTGCTAGCTTGATTGCTAGTTTTGAAGATAGCGAAGTTTGAATGAGAGGAGGCTCCCATTGTTTGTGCGGAGAAATGGCACCCTCCTGTCCATCGAGTCTGTTTGTTCGAATCGTGTAACTAACTGATTATTTAGGTATACGTTTCTTTAACTATGTGGTCGAAGGTCAAAATGTGTAACATCTAGTTAGTTGTATTGTATTTATGGCTAATATGTAGCGGTTTTGCTGTTTTATTAGCGTTGGCGGTATGAAGCCGTGCGGCCTGCTAACAGCCATCTAGCAAGGCCAGCTAAGTAGTTAGCCACAGATTATGCTATTTTTGGAATACCTACACGTTGGTCGATGGTGTCTCACTAGGACTCAAATTACGGAATTAACTGAAAATTCTTGAAATTTCTCACTGAACACAATTTACTAGATTTTGATTAATTTCACATTCCGGAGTTCGAATCTTAATTTAATGTCTTCCACCACCGCGTGGCATCCACGGCAGTCAGTACCATTGCAAAACACCAGGTCTAAAACCAACACATCTAACCCGCCAAGAGCCATTGGTTTTAAGCATGACTGCAGAGGCTACTTGGTGCCTTTCAAGTCTGTATGCATTGTTTAGTACTGACATATGTGCGAATCCACTGGACGCCCCAATGACCTTATTTACTCGCGCGCACACATTATGACGCGTTTAGCCATTTTGCTACCTGATAACTCCGAGAAATTCTGATTGTTTTGTTCTTCTGTCACTGAAGGCTACGACGCAAGTCCCAAAAAAGTAATTCTCAGTCCTCATCTGATAATACACCAAAGACGACCCTTGAGTGTTGTTTACATCGCCGAGCAGTGCACAACGTATTGCATGAAACATTGAAGTTCAAGGTTCCGTTTCCTGTCTGTAGCGCCATTTACGAGGCTCGTTAGCTAGACAAGGAGTTACGCAGACTCGTATTTATGTTTATCGTAAATGGGTACGGTTGCTGCCTGGGTTCAAATATCACAAACTCTTAATGCTATTCCCTACAATGGAATGTTACCATACAGCAAGCTTTGAAGAGCTACGTCAGCCTCTACACAAACAGTCTGCCTTCTTCACCGGCTCATTACCTCTATAGCCACGTTATTGGCATTTATTGTATCTAATGCTGTGTGTCTGTTCATCTTACCCTATTACTCCTCCTCTAGCATGGCAGAAAACGATGTTGACAACGAGCTTTTGGACTATGAAGAGGATGATGAGCCACAGGTGGTTTCTGAGAGTGCCACTCCAGCTGGCAAGAAGGAGGTGAAGGGGTCCTACGTATCCATTCACAGCTCCGGCTTCCGAGACTTCCTGCTCAAACCAGAGCTGCTCCGCGCCATCGTTGACTGTGGCTTTGAACACCCTTCTGAAGGTAGAGGCAGGCTTGTCTAGCTGTTTGTCAGATGGCTCCCTGTTTCCCCATGTGGCGTTTAGGCCAAACCGAGTGCACTAATTGAAGCTTAAGAATCCAAATGCATTCTGACTTGTATGTGCGTTATAGCCCCATCTAACGCTGGTGTTTCTGTCTGTCAGTCCAACACGAGTGCATCCCACAGGCTATCCTGGGAATGGACATCCTGTGCCAGGCCAAGTCCGGTATGGGCAAGACTGCTGTGTTCGTGTTAGCCACTCTGCAGCAGATTGAGCCTGTAGATGGTCAGGTGAGTGATTTGGAAGGACATTTCCCCGTACAATGAAACAGCCAGTGGATTTGGCCATTAGATGGCTGTACAGTGTGAAGACACGATGCGCAGGTGACTGGCTGCCTATATATTGGGGTGTCTTCTTCTGATTGGTTACATTGATGGTATTGGAATTGATTCTGTCTGCTTAACTTCTGCTCTCTGCTAACATTGGGTGTCTTGATAACTTGTCAACTGGTTTCAACGTCTTACCTTGCCCTTCCAGGTGTCTGTCCTGGTGATGTGCCACACACGCGAGTTGGCCTTCCAGATCAGCAAGGAGTACGAGCGCTTCTCCAAGTACATGCCCACCGTCAAGGCTGCCGTGTTCTTCGGGGGCCTGGCCATCAAGAAGGACGAGGAGGTGCTGAAGAAGAACTGCCCTCACATCGTGGTGGGAACGCCCGGTCGCACCCTGGCCCTCATCCGCAACAAGTCCCTGAACCTGAAGAACGTCAAACACTTTGTCCTGGACGAGTGTGACAAGATGCTTGAGCAGCTCGGTGAGTGAGCGGTCGCAGTGTGTTGGGGTTTGTTTGTTGTCGCAGGTGAGGGCGATGGCCGTGACCTCTGGCGGCGTTCATTTTTAACGCCTCGTCCCGGGTGTAAACGGTCCCTCAACCGTCTGCTGTGATCTGGTGGATAATGACACCAGAAGTATGACGTGTAGGCGATAGAAACTGGTGTTCAGGGGGTCTTGACGTTGTCGTGGGGTTGTCCCTCCAGACATGCGGCGCGACGTGCAGGACATCTTCCGGCTGACGCCCCACGAGAAGCAGTGCATGATGTTCAGCGCCACGCTAAGCAAGGAGATCCGCCCCGTCTGCCGCAAGTTCATGCAGGATGTGAGTAGAAGCCCGGGTGACGTTCCCGGAGGATGTGTTGGATCTGAATGGGTCATTAAGGTCCATTAGCTCAAGGTTTCCATTTAGCTCCCAGTCCTGGAACCGCATGTTTTTTCTTCCTGGGACATTTCCTGATGGGCGACAAGAACACTAATTTATATTTACGTGAAACACTGACAGCAAGGCTTAGGAATACGCCTCTTTCCTAAATCTGTAATAGTACACCGTTCTTCCTCTTCCATGACACGGTTTACTTTTTTGTAGCCCTGATTGGGTTTCTGCAAGCGTGGTCCAGTCTAATCTCTCTTGGCTGTCGGTCCCGCGACCTCTTAGAGGCAACCCTTGGGTTTGTTCCTCAAGGACCACTCGCGTTCCTCTGGTCTGTGTAATGAATGCCCCTCTCCCCCCAGCCCATGGAGGTGTTCGTGGACGACGAGACCAAGCTGACCCTGCACGGCCTGCAGCAGTACTACTGCAAGCTGAAGGACAGCGAGAAGAACCGCAAGCTGTTCGACCTGCTCGACGTGCTCGAGTTCAACCAGGTACTGGTGCTATTAGTCACGCGCTGCCTTTCAAGGGCGTTACCTGGCGGATCTGGCTTTCCAGCATTGGAGGTGAAATGAACAATGATATTAACTCGCCAGTGGTTTTCGGGGTAGACCGGTATTGCCAGTGTATTTTCGCGTTAGTCTGCGGCAACTGACCTACCTCTCTGCTGGTTTCCAGGTGGTGATCTTTGTGAAGTCAGTGCAGCGCTGTGTGGCTCTCTCCCAGCTGCTGGTGGAGCAGAACTTCCCTGCCATCGCCATCCACAGGGGCATGGCGCAGGAAGAACGGTGGGTTCTATTGATTAATAGAAGGGATGTTAAGCCGCTTATTTATAAGCTCATCAAGAGAGCGTTCAGATTTAGAACAATAACTTCCCACTGGACCCACTCTAATAGCTCTCTTTAGTTTGAGACTGGCAGCCATTTTAAGTGTCCCCAACAGGGTACATTAATCTGCCTGTTCTCTATGCGCCCTCTCCCCCCTCAGGCTTTCCCGGTACCAGCAGTTCAAGGATTTCCAGAGGCGTATCCTGGTGGCCACCAACCTGTTTGGCCGAGGGATGGACATCGAGCGGGTCAACATCGTGTTTAACTATGACATGCCCGAGGACTCCGACACCTACCTCCACAGAGTGGCCCGCGCCGGCCGGTTCGGGACCAAAGGTCTGGCCGTGACCTTTGTGTCCGACGAGACCGACGCCAAGACCCTGAACGACGTGCAGGACCGCTTCGAAGTCAATGTGGCCGAGCTCCCTGAGGAGATCGACATCTCCACCTACAGTAAGGGTTCAATAGGGATATTTTCCCCCTGGGGTTTCATGTTTCTGCTGAACACATTTATGGGATGTAGGCAAGATTTCAGTGCTGTTTATATTTTTACTGAAGTGTCCGATGTTTTTGAGCAGCTGAGCACCACAGTCACTGATAAACATGTGGTAGCTTGGGTGCCTCTGTGCATTTGTAGATTATTGCTAAATGTTTTTGTTTTCCACACACAGCATTTCAAGCTGTTGGCTTTTTCTATATTTTGACGCTGTGAAACTAACTTCTCATTTGTGTCGTTTTTAGTTGAGCAGTCCAGATGAAGAACACCCCCTGACCAGTGAAAACGACGCTTGTGTGCCCTTCTGTCCACATCTCTATTACAGAGGGAGAATCAAAAACATTCTGCCTGTTTTATTTTAATTTCCTCTCCCTGATCTCCCACGTTACTCATCTATTTTGTTTTATTGTCTCCTCCCTCGGGCTGCAGTTTTAATTTTTGTGTTTGTTATTGGTGGTTGTTTTTTAGTATCTTTTTTGTTGTTTTTTTGAAATAATGGAATAATTGAAATTAAAACTTTTTTTATACAATGTTATTTGACTGCTTTGTTTTGACCTTTCTGAAAGGTGTGGTGGTTATCCAAGTTCGATTTGCTTATTTTCGTCCTTGGGTTTTTAGGCAAACATGTACATTTAGAGGATATTAATGGCCCTGAGTTGCTTTCACACGACTGACTTTGAACTATACAAGGATGTTTACTTTTAAAAATCATTATCAGCAGAGAATGGCATCATAATAGATTTGAGTTAGTCTACTTTATATATTTGAAGTATCTGGGTGTATAAGACAAGTTAATTGTGAAACAAACATTACCCTTCAAGTTTGGACACCTGTTTATTCAAGGTTGTAATTTTTATATGTTGAGTAATAGTTAAGACATCAAATAATTTGATAACACTTGGAATCACAGAGTCACCAACAGTTTTCTATTAATCTAAATGTATTTTGATTCTTCAAAGTAGCCACCTATTTCCGTTGTCAGCTTTAAGCTTTGCTTTCTCTACCCGGTTTGAGGTAGACCCCTGGAATGCTTTCCTACAGCCTAGGAGTTCCTGCATATGCTGAGCACTTGTTGGCTGGTTCTGTCCCTCTGTGGGCCAACTCTCTCCAACCTTAAAAATTGGTTTGAGGTCTGTTGATTGTGGTGACCAGGTTATCTGATGCTAATAGCTCTTTACTGCTTGGAGGTGTTTTATTATTATTTATATATATATACACGCACATACACTTTTTGCATAGAAAGCTACACTTCACTGACATAGGTTTATTAGCAAACAGGTATTGGTATATCATTTATCAAGTAGGGCAAGTTAATGTATTGATATCACTGGTGTCTGGCATTTTATTGAAAGCTTTGAGAAGCAACCAAGTTGAAAACATCAACTCACAAATTGATCGCAGAACAACATCAATGACTCATAGGAAAGTAGTTCAGGAGATTTGAACCTATTAACAGCAGTTTAAATAATGAATACTTACATTTTGAATGTCTGTAATCAATACATGCAGCTATGCGCAATGCTGCTTCGTTAAAGGTATGTTGAGACAACCTACAGTACATGTAAATTTGAGTCTCACCGGTGTTTTTATATAACATCTTTTCCATGTTCTGTATCTCTAAAATGGCAATGAGTCTTAATAGAAAAATCTGTTTTGGCCTCCAGTCCCCCCCCCCTGTATAAAAGTCCTTCTAGGGACACATTCTCCAACATATTAGTTTTTCTTGTGCTCTTGTTGTGGAGGTGGAGTACAAGTTAGGAGTGGTGCTGTCCTGAAACAGATTAATCATTTAAAGAATTGGGACTTAATTTTGATGGGAGTTTGAAGGCATCTTCCACTGTACCCTCAACACTGATTAGTACTACGGAGTAGCGACTCCGAACTCCAGATTCCTTTGCTTCTCTCTCCTTTTTCACTCTTCTCCCTCATCTTACATTACTTTTACTTTCCTCTAGGTGTTAAAAATAGCCTTGCCACTTACATCTGTGATTTGGGTAATTCCAGTAGGAAAACCTTTTGAAACACCATTTAGCTCGCTTCATTTCTAACTGCTAAGATGTTGGCCTGTCTGTATATTAGTATGCTCTGTACAACAAAATATGCCATGTAAACTATTATCTTCAATCCAAAACATATGCTGCACGGTAAGACCAGGTTCATAATGCTGGGGCTTTGTGTGTGGAGGGTTAAGTGCATTTTTGTTCCTTGGCAAATGGGTATGGTTGGGATTCGGTGAGCAGGCACTGTACCTAGATCTGCACCTACAGGAAACTTCACCCTGGAGCTTGTTTTTGTGTGAAATTCCTTATTGTCAGTACCACCACATGTAAGGGCGTAGCCGGAGCTCTGCTCCCCCTCCTTGAAAAAACAAACTGTGACCACAGAACACCTGTCCCCTTTCTCCACTTCTCCCGGCTCACCCCTCCTCCACCCGGTCAGGGAAGCCCGACTCACGTTCTCTCGGCCCTTCTTCGTCTGTGGCTTTCCCTTTGCCTCTCGTTCTCAAGCCCTCTTGCTTGTTCTCCCCTGGATTATTTCTTCTCATCAGATATCCTGCTTGTCCCCCCCCCCCCTCCAAGTGTCTGTGCTTAGAAAGGCCATGTTTGTCTCTTCTGAGGTGCTCTGGATAGTTCACTGTCTTCTATAAATAGGGCATTTCCTCTGAACCGGCCCTTTCGGTCTCATTGTAACAGCCCAACACACAAGCAGGATAGACAAGCGTTAGTGTGTTTCTAATGGCGGTGAGTTACACAGGGGAGATGCAAAGCTCTTCAATGGTTCTTGTAGATAATTCATTACAATACCCGTTGATGTTTTCCTTTCGACAATCATAAGGGTTTCGAAGCAGGATACTGCATGAGGCTTTTCCCTTTGATTGTGCATTGACATTTTACATTTCCGTTATTTAGTAAGTGCTGTTATCTGGAGCGACTGACTTTCAGTCATTATTAGACAGTTGACAGTGCCCTCAAAAAAACACCAGACTAGAAATAACCCTGCTGTTGGTGTCACATGGGCTGGTACTTTGAGTCTTTGAAAAATATGTCTTTTTTTCCTGTCTGTCCTAGTCTCTGTTATCCAGTTCAGTGATGTGGCAAAAAACCTGCGGTGGCCAGTCAGAAATGTCTCTCACAGCTCAGTACCACTGGATTAAAGTAGATAGGCCATGACTTCTGTTCCTGCTGGACATTACTGCTGGCCAGGTCCAACAGACTGTGGTAACTGTTTTCCGGTAATAGTTACAGAACTCATCACTGTATAATATATAAATATGTGGGTTGGGCCACTCGTTCTGTGAGGCGTGAGAAACGCGCTCTATTGTTTATCTACAAAGCACTTCTTTCAAAAGTACCTCCATGTATATTTTTTTTCATTTCCACTAGACTAACACATTTCGAAACCAGATCACAGGCGTGGATTACATTAAAGTCTCCAGCAGTCTCCTCAGAGTTGGGTAGGACTGCTTTTAGTTACTTCGCTCTTTATTTATGGAACAAACTCCAGACCCAAAATAAGTTAAACACTCTGGTGTCCCTTGCCCATTCAACAAAACTAATGGAGGATCAATGATGTTGTGTGGGAACGTGGGTGCTGAATTTTATGTCTTTGTTGTGAAATGTTATTTCAAAACATATATAATTAATGTTTTTACTTTGTTTGTGTGTCTTACTGTACTTGTAAACATGTCTACAAAGGGCACAGCCTCAAAAAAGATCCAGGTCTCAGTCTGTTTAAATAAATAAATACTAGGGATCTGGTCCAAATAAGGGCACTATTTGGGGAATTGGGTGCCACTTGAGAGTCAGTCAGCTTCCAAACCCTACAGCAGTGTTTCTGGAACTTGGATTAGGACTAGTATGTCTTGGCTCTTTTCCTCAGGATCACTACTAAATCAGTTATTTGAAGAAGGACAACACCTACAGTGGACCCAGGCTCAGGGGAGTTCCTGATCCCTTTAAGGCTATAACCTTTATTTTTGCTAACCTAATTACATTTCTAACAACTTTAGTTAGATCACATTTCAAATAAATAGCCATTGCACAGAAGACAAAATGTAAACCATTCTGGTTAACAGGGGACTCCATTTACATCTTTTTCTGTAAAACTTGTCTGGGCTATAAAGCTCTCTACTCAGGAAAAATTGCTGCAAACCAGTTTTATAAAGCCGTACTGCTAAGTGCCTATAGTCTATAGGTGTTCGGGTCTTAAGGTTGAAAAGACTGTACTTCTTACCTGCAAACTCTCCCTATCGTATTTCATGCATTCTTTCATAAAAGAGGGCCAGTGTGTTCCAGGTGTGGCAAGAATTGAGAGGACGAGGGAGAACCCACAGGAAATAGAAGCCTTGATGGTCGGATGGGAAAAAAGTGGAATGTAGCATAAAGTGGGAGTCTGTGGAGAATGGGCACAATGGACTTGTCGGCTTCTGGTAATAAACGTGTTTAACCATGAGCTTTATATTAAACACTGGTCTGTCCTGGTGGCTTTGTTACCACAGACCACCTGAATTTAAGACGGAAAGTTAGACAGACATGGGGGGTAGCTTTAAACAGTCAAGACCCAGGCCGTACCCTTTCTTTATTGAGCATAGATAGAGCATAGGAAATAATGAAACGCATATGTGCGGTCCACAAAATTGACAAAGTTTCATTAAACCTCACATTGGTAGACAGCTCCATGTTCACCTTCCTGGAATAATGTAAAACCCATATAATTACTTTAACTTACTGTTTGAATTATACCCCTGACTAGATTAATTTTCTGTACTGGAACACTGGTATCCAAACAGGAATGCCTCGCCTTTCCTGAAGTGGTGTTGCTATAAGTATTACTGTCCTGGGTGACAGCGTCTGCACCACACTCTAGCCAGCTGGATATATTTACCTTGGTGTTAACAGAGCTGTGGCCACAAAGGTGGAATTTCGGTGAATGTGACTTAAAAGCACCGGTTACATTTTAGTCCAGCCAATAAAATAAACACTGACTACTTCTTGGGATTTTTATGAATGACGGTATTCATCCTTAAGCACGCCCCCAATCAATTTCTAACCCTCTCCCTAACTCCACCCATTTGGAATGTCTGGCCAGCTGCCCGAACGATAATTGGGTGGACACATTGTGATGGGCGTGGTTTCTACGGAGCTCACGAGGTTGATATAAATTAGAGTACGATCGTTTCTATGCTGCATGATTGAGAGTGGAGTAACACAATGATGTCTGAGGAAGGAACCAAACAATAAAACGACTTCTTCTATTCATCTAACGGAATCTTGCAACAAAATTTTTTGAATTTCAAGAATATTTAAAAAAAAAATACAAAATTGTCCATTATTATGGCAAATCATATTATGTTTGTTTTGTTGACAATGGCATTCACAAACCAGGTAAGTCCAAAATAATGCAACCCAATATCAGCTCTGACGGGCTGTTTGCAGTGATCATGTTGTTTCTTTCAGTTTTTAATTTGTAGCGTTGAACATAAATGTTTTTTGTTCTTAACGATGACTAATCGTTTTTATATATATATTATATATATATATATAATTTGCGCGATGTTATGTTTTTAAATTCTAGCCGAGAAACTGTGGTAAAACTGTGTGTGATATTGCTTCTGGGTAACTACTTCTGTAAAGTAACCGTGTTTGAATAAGTCGTATTCTATATAGTAGCTACTAGTTCATTATTAAATAAGTAACTATAATGAGTAAACAATTAACCCGACTGTAAGTGCTGTTGAGTAATTACACTTAATTGTTGCTCTGTGATTACAGCACAATTACATGGAAATAAAAGACACTGCAGCCTAACGTGAATCCCTAACAAGTTAGTTTTTTCACTACATGCCCAGCCTTTAATTATCTAATGTTTGATAGGCATGTTTGTGCTTGTCAAATATTTTTGACGCACAGTATGAGGATGAGGCATTTACTGATAATGTTTATTCTGGAAGAAGTTGGACTGGGACTGTGATATGTTGTGACTGACTCAAAACACAAGTTGAGGCAAGGCGTCGGAACAGTCTTATTTAAACAGTTATCTAAGCAGACAAAACACGGTTCGCGATGATATCACGAAACGCAATGTATTTTGTAGGGAATCTATTATAAACTCATTCCTAATAGCATTATAGCTGGTGTTTGACACCTGGACAACCATCATTTCTCTTGACATTCGTAGACAACTTTTCCGTCCTTTGTTTATCCTAAACAGCCCCCACTCTTCTTTTTTTCCAGGTGGGTGCCAGCTGCCCGGCAATGTGCGAGTGCCCAGCCTTGCCGGTCAGGTGCCTCCCCGGTGTGAGTGCGGTGCAGGACGGCTGCGGCTGCTGCAAGGTGTGTGCAGCCCAGCTTAACCAGGATTGCAGTCCCACACTGCCATGCGACCACCATAAGGGTCTTGAATGTAACTACGGCAACGATGTGACCCTGGTCGAGGGCATATGCAGAGGTAAGATCTAGTGGGAATTTTGTGTAGAAGTGTGGATTGTGGAAGTGTTAGGATTTGATGTGTAGTTGAATATGGATTCCGGGGCAAAATTTAAAATGTTATCTTACAACAAGCACTTTTTTTACCTTGTGTTCATGACTTTTATATATCATTATATCAATTATATATTATTTAATATATGACTGCAATTACAGACAACATATGGTTTAAAAGTGTTCAGTTGTAAATAGTGTTAAGTTTTGTCTAGTTAATGCTGAGCTTGTATATGGTAGAATCTCGGAGTGCTTGTATTAAAAACATTGAAGTGGTGAACTAAAATGTGTTGGGATTAAAGGGAACATCCACACATTTTTACCATTGGCCTTGTTTTAACACTTTGATTGTGATTTAACTTAAATGCAAAAATTAGTCTAAGGCTTAAATGCTTAAACTCCAAGTATTTAAGCAAAGTCTCCCAAATAATGAATAAATCACACATTGCATCCTCTCCTGTTACTTATCATTCAAGGTGTGCCTTTCATGTCTTACTGACAAAATGTAGAGGGTGACTTTCAAGAGGATGAATGAAGTCCTCTGCTTTTGGGACACATATTCACTCTTCTGTATGATATTGCACATACTACAAATAAAATGTAGGTTTTCACTTTGCTCATTAAGGCTGCATCTCTTGGCACTGAGGATTCAGTGCCGGTTCTAGCCTTTTGTAGGGGAGGCCCTAAGCAAAATTTGGTTTGGGGCCCCATCTCACCTATCCCTCCTTTTGCCAGGAGCCTGTTTTCCTCATAAGGAAAGGGATTCATTATCCTTCCCTAACAATACTTACTAGTGACCCATTGGTAGATCTAAACCGTATAGAACCAATACTTTATTATAGTTAATATACATTAATGATGTTCTACTCTCCTTATTTAGCCTACCTTATTAATAATGTATAACATTTATTATCTTATAAATAGTTTATACTACTTAGGCTATTGTTTTTGCAAAAAACGACATAAGTTAATGTCCTATATCAAAATCAACAAATTACATTACACACTGTTAGTTAAGGCCTTTGAAAAACATTAATTATTATTAAGTAAGGGATATCATTATTAACTGTTTGTTTATGTCTCTGTTCATCCTATGTCCATGTTAACAACTGCATTCGTTAATGGTAGTTCATGTACCCTTATCGGAAAGTGTCACCAAAAACCAAATAAAGGCCCCATTTAAAAATTGGCGAACTTTATTTTATCACATTGTATCCCAGTGGAAGAGGACCATTTGGATGTGCAGTATATTTCTTGAGAGAAGCTAAATCTCAAAGACCAAAATGGAGCTTGTTCTATCTACGTCAGACCCAGATTCCAATCCTTCATAGACTAAGAATAGAGGCTCCTCGGTGCCTGTAATATGGAGACAGAGAGACTTCTAGATCCTTACCCACAAGACATCCTTCCTCTGCCCTAGCTTTGAACTCTGACCTCTCCCAATAGATCAGTGTTTCCCGAACCAAGAGCTACATCAACCCCAAGCTATTGTGTACAGTACATCAAAGTTTGAAGTGTGCAAACTTGACGGGAGTGACCTACTGAGTGAACTATTTGCCATCATTTAATTTGAGTGAATTTGTTACCATGGCAGCTTCTTCCCAGTAATCTCTGCCTATTACCTAGCAACAACAACACAATGCCCTACATTTTTTTTTTTTAAACAGGACAAATCAAGTAAAAAAAATGTAATTAATTGGGTTAGATGACAGAGATTGTGGTTGGTGGATTAAACAAGTTAAGCCAGGAGATTCTCAGGACATTCTTTGTTCCTATGAAGGCCATGTTTGATGTAGCGCTCGCCAGACCTTCCATGCGTGTGTTTACTGGTCGTCAAGGGGGGATTGCGTAAAGTGGCTTGCAGCTGGTGTAATCCGAGTATGGCCTCTTCGTTCATATTTGGGATTGTCAGTGGAGGTTCATGTACTTTGACTTTGGACTCTAAGGCAACATGGGTGGTATCCAAACCCCCCCTGAACCCTCGTCACATGACATCATGTTACATATTCTGTGGCAAACAGTTCATCCCCGCTGATGGTTTTATAAGGCCTGAACGTGTGAACACCGCAAATGGGTCTTCGTGTCAGTCAAACTCGCCTGTGAGGAAACGATCATGTGCCATTAGATTGTACTGAACTACACCGTGATAAAAGCATTCTTCCTATCGCCTCTCACAGCCAGAAAGGAGGGTCGTACGTGCGAGTACAACGGCAGGATCCACCAAAACGGCGAGAGTTTCCGCGCCGGCTGTAAGCACCATTGCACGTGCATCGACGGTGCCGTCGGCTGTGCCCCGCTGTGCGACAGGCGGCTGCCCCTCGCCACCCCCACCTGCCCGTACCCGCGGCTGGTCCGGGCGCCGGGGGAGTGCTGCCTCACCGTGGACTGCCGTAAAGGGACCTGGCGCCTGCCGTCCACCGGACACCTTCAGAAGCCCTCGCGGGCAAAGCCTCGGCCCGACAACGCCCTGGACAATGAGCTGCTGGTGAGAGAGCCGGGCCGGGGGAACGATTGGCTGGAGGCAGGACACGGCTGGGCGAATGAGCGAGGCTACAAGCATCTGCCTGGTGAGGAACATGTGCGCCGCCGGCCTCTGGTCCTCTTTGGACGCCATTATCACCCTCGGGAGGGTTCTCCGCCGTCCACCCCGCTCACCTTTCCGTCCTCCCTTTTCCCAGTGAATAAGTACGCGGGGGAGAGGTGTGTCGTCCAGACGACGGACTGGTCCCAGTGCTCCCGAAGCTGCGGGATGGGAGTCTCGTCGCGCGTCACCAACGACAACGCCCGGTGTGAGATGGAGAGAGAGACGCGTCTCTGCACCCTCCGGCCGTGTGGCGACATAGCCGCTACGCCCAAGGTACGCGTCGTCCATCCGACGGGTGGAAAAACGCGTGCGTGGGATGTACGTGCGCGCGTACCCACGATTACCAGGGAAAAGAGTGCGTGACCACATTTCTTACCATCATGCCAGACCATAACAACCTCTTCCTTTTCATCTCATGGTCTGGGATCACATTGATAACAAACCTTAACCCCCTTGACGGTTTCCTGATCATGTACTGATGGGAACAGCCTGGCACCAGTTTACTCACACTGGCAATGACGCCCTTTTAAATATTGTCCCCTCCACCCCCCCGCCCCCCGCTCACCCCACCCCTCGGCATTCCTGCCAAGCAACTGTCCATGGCCCGGCGTCTGGGCCCTGTGCACTCAGCCACGGAGGTGATGTTTGTCTATATTAATCCCCTACTCTTTCTCTGGCTCAGTGACTACGTCCCTAATGGGACCCTTCTCCCTATTTTGTACAGTACTTTTGACCAGGATCCCCAGGCCTCGGTTAGAAAGTTGAGCACTTTGTGGTTAACAGAGGAGCACTTGGGACGCAAGTCACTGTGGCCTGGGAGATTATAGCTGACTTTACCGCTAAGACTAGTAAGGCCTCTACGTCTGAGCGTGAGACAAATTAGTTTCAGTGAGCTGTATTTTGTTTTTGACTTTAGTGTGCATGTGTATTATTATTTGGGTCGGATCACCTAAAACGTACTATTAACGAGACCCAATGTGTTCTAGACGACTGGGTTGCCTAGGCCGTTCACACATGTATCCAAAAGGCGGTCGAAAACATATTGAACGACGTTAGCGATATTACAAATGTCTCAAAAGCTCGAATCATTCGACATATTTCCGCGGCACGCCGATTAGCTTGCCTCGCTTAATGGCTCTCCTCCTCTCCCCATTGCAGAAAGGCAAGAGGTGCCTGTCGACATCTAAATCCCCGGAGCCCGCGCACTTGTCGTACGGCGAGTGCCAGAGCGTCCGCCTCTACCGGCTTAACTACTGCGGACTGTGTACGGACAGCCGCTGCTGCTCACCGCGCCGAGCCCGGACCGCCCCCGTGATCTTTGTGTGCCCGGACGGCGAGCGCTTCCAGAGAGCGGCCATGTTCATCCAGTCCTGCCGGTGTAGCGAGGACTGCAGTCACCTCAACGAGGCAGCCCTGCCTCCGCGACGCTGGATGTACGGAGACACGCACAAGTTCACCGACTAGCATGACCGCGCGTTTATTGAAACAGGTGGCCCTCGAACGTGACTGAGGACATGCGAGAAGACCTGGGCCTTTAAGTGCTTTTCTCTTTGAAGCCTCAAATAACAGAACCAGCCTTTCAAAAGGGGGCTTTCATTGGGAGTCCTGTATTACCATAGCAAACCTCCCAAATAGTTAAGTGTTTATGTGTAGCTGGAGTGGTTTTGACTGACAGGTGACCCATCCAATCCTCAGTGTTCCTCTGACACGGGTCTGAGTGGAGCCCCACAATCCCTGTCATGTCCTAAAGAATTACAGAGCGCAGCAGACCGCAACACAACTCAGCGTTGTATATTAGTAAAGGCAATATGAAACTAAATGATCTGTACAGGGTTATTGGATGTTTAAATTAATATGAAGCCTTGAGTAGACTGACTGTAGGCGTTTTTTTAATACTCACCAAACAAAAGGAAATTACTGAGATAGTGGAAAACAAGCTAAAGTTGTCTAATTTACAAGGCTTGTTTTCATCGGTTATAAAACATTTTGCTACTGTGTGCACTTATGATCACATGACCTAGCTGTACAAGGTTTGGGGTGACACTGCGTCATCCCAAAATGCACTGAAAGCGGTGAATCCTGCAAAAAAAGATTTAACTGGCGGTTCTGTCATGTTCAGCCGGACATCCTTAAGATGTTTCCTGCACTCTGGGGAGGATGGATACTGATTCCAAGTTGGCCTGAGTCGAAGAGACACGTTGAAGAAGAGACGGGATGGAGAATGTAGCTCCATGCAGGGTAAACACGATATCAAAATTATTTATTCTTATCCAAGAACTTGACACTATCTCTCTGCAATAGAGAGAGACTGACGGCCAGTGCCGTTTTTTTCTCAGCTCATTGGGACGACGAGCCGTCTAAAACCGTTTTATGTGATAGATGGTAATGATAGAAAAGTGTGTCCCCAAATGGCACCCTGTTCCTAATGTAGTGCACTTCTTCTGACTGAGGCCCATTGGGCTCTGGTCAAATATGTTGCTCTGCATAGTGGACACAATGCGTTTGGGACACATATGTGTTAATGAAAGATAGGCCATCTCCTTTTAGCCAACTGACTGCAATACTATAAGGAGCTCTGTTTGCATATAAGACGTGTTCGGAACTGGACAGGACCAATTTAATTTGACTTCAAATGTCCTCTAATATCTTATCATTGGAGAGTTATCTTCAGGGCCTAAGATAGATTGTTATAAAGGACCCCTCACCCAAAACAATGGGGAATAATCTTTGTTCTGAGACATGCAGTTGTTAAGCTTATTTCTTTCAGGTCTACACAATACTTAACTTTAATTATTATAAATAATATTATTTTTGATTTCATTTCTTTCATATCTCATTGTATCTACAGTCCTGTCTCATGGTAACAAATCCCAACAGATCATTATGGAAAGCCTTCCATATATCCACACCATCTGTGACAAACCATTTGGGCTTTATCCCCCTACACAGTTCTTCCGACTAGGAATGATGGTGCAACATAAAATTGCACCTTATGTATTTTGCTATTTTTATTCTGATTATTAAGATAAAATAGTAAATTGAAAGTCCCTTGTTGCCTGGTTAACTCCTAGTTTATATGTTTTAGATTGAAAAAAAACGATGGAAATATGCCGATTGGTCAATGTATGGATGGGACCAGAGACAGAACAATACTGCAAAAGCAACTTCTACAATGACCCTGAGGGCCGGTTTGATGGACAGAGATTTAGCTTTGCCTTGAACAAAAAATAAATCTTGAATGAGATCCATTAAGTTTGATTCTTTAGTTTAGGACTAGGCATAATATTTGTCCATTAAGCTGTCCCGGGTTGTTTAGAGATTTGTTTTGTCCAACGCCCCATACTTTGACGCCACCGAAACCACTGCGATTGAACCAGTGTTGTACATAAGTACAGTATGTAGCTAAGAATAGATAGTGCAGTAAAAGATTTCTATTTATGTTGTCAGGCAAGCACCTTATTGGCCGTAAGCAACTGTTTATTTTGCTAATGTAAATGGCTGACCCTAATCATCTTCAATGTTGTATACATGTTTCGGATTCAACCACAAATGCAGCTTTGAACATTTTGTGTTGGGTAAGATGTTCCAAAAATATTGTTTGTACATCTTCAATTTAGGATTTGAGCCTCCAGAACTTTAATATGATTGTTTTACAATAAAACTTTAAAATACATTTCTAGAACATTTACAAATGAATGTTTGTCATAACCGGGTATGTTCAGCCAAGCCTTTCAATGGCACCAGAGTATGTGCGCAAACATGTGATATTAAGATGACCAGCATGCTTCAGAGTTTCAGTTACATGTCATGTTTTTTTTTAACTTTGACTGTACCGTTTCAAATTCTCTCATTTGGCAGTCATTTGATTATCTAGTAGCAAGAAGGAGACAGACTTAAGGGAAATTGTCCAAAGAATTCTTGTTGACTTTTATTAGGGGGATTGAATAAACAGTATTGTCATCTGAAATTACATTTGACAGTATGACTGTAATCCCTGCATATGTTTTTCTATATTTCTTTACAGAGGCACTTTACATTGGTCTCAAATCCACTGTTAATACATATTGCAATTTATTTTAATAATTTCTCAATAAATGTTTTACACTTAAGGATGATTTGAAAACAAAGCCTAAACAATTATAATATCATTACCATTTGCACTGCTTATTCTTAACGTTGTATTAGTAATTGAAGCCTGGTAAACAATAACAGAGTAAGGATTGTTGCCCTAACCTGACTATTTCATGGAAATTCACATTTTGGCCACTGTAACTTTTGAAGGCGCTAAACATGAACTCCTCTATGTATTTCACTGAAGGGACACCGAAAGAATGCAACGTAATTTTATGTGAAACCAAGTTCTGCAATCGATGCTAGTCTACAGGGTTCTAAAACTTCTTGGTTTTCTCATTTTGTTAATGTTCACTGTAAATCCTCTAACCTCCCTCCTCTGTAACAAGGCAGGTTATTTCACGTTGCCACATCCACTTTGGAACGTCCCACCTGTGGTATCCAATTAATTGCTACAGCCCAGAATCATCACAACAAAATCCCAGCAGTCTCAGATGTGTCGAAAAGGGGGATATATAATCGCTAATGTTGAGGCCGGAATGATCCTGTGTACCGATCAAAAAGTTCTCTGGACAGTTGAGTCAAAGGTGAAGTCAATGCCAGGCAGAATGTTTTGAGAAATTTGTATCAACAATGGCAAGGCAGGTGGCACCTGACGTTTTCCACTTAGGCCACACTTTTTACATGTGAGAACAGACTAAGGAAAGCAGCCGGCTTTGCTTGATCCTACTGACTGTGATTCATAGACGTATCACTTCTCCAACTTTTGAAAGCCACACACTATTTGAAAGCGCTTAATAATATTTTCTTGGGGCTCTTTCATTTAAAATGTTTTAGCCCAATTGCATACAGCCTAACTGCTACTAACAACACAATGAGAAATATAAAAAGGTGTAGGCAAATACATTTATTATTTTAATTAGAAATTGATGTGCTGTACGTTGAAAGTGCATGCTGTATAACGTGCACGTCTACTAAAATTCTAAGTCAGATAAATGTTATATTGAGGTTTTCTATTTATAATGTTGAGAACAATAGTTCATGGGGCAACGTTATGATTTTAACTGATAATAAAGTGACCCTTTCGTTTATCGACAAATCATTTTGTAAAAATCTCCCATTCCATCGCAAACCTGTGAACTCTACGGAACTACTGGACCTCTGAGCTCTAGCTAAGCGATATTGTCCCAGAGAAAATGTCATCCATGTAACAGAGCTTTACCGACCGCGCAACTGTATCCATGTCAACCTCTGTTTGAGAATCCATGCCATCTCTCTACCATCTCACAGCATCCAGTGGTCCTCGCGCTATACGGGTACTGTGTTGTCAAGCACGAACTACACTCCAGTGCAGTCAGCGCAGCAGCAGTTACAGATGATGGCGCTCAGAGTAACGCTGTTCAAGTCGTGTTTTTAACCTTAAAGCAACAAACAACGAATGGAAGGTGTCCTTCCCGAACCAGAGCAGCTTCTGCTGTTCCTTGGAAAACTCAAAGAAGTGTTCGACGTCTTCGACGAAGATTCGGATGGTTATATTCGACTGCAACATTTCATAGACCTCGGTTCACAGTTCGGTCAAGGAGATGAGGTTAGATAAAGAATCCTATTTTTAGTGATTACGCATATGGTAACAGCCTACAGCAGTGTTTGTCTGTAGCTTTTGATTCTTTGTGACTGATGCGGATTGTTGAATGAAAGCGTAAGCGGTATTGTTGAATGAAAGCGTAAGCTTAACAAAGTCCCAAAACCTGTCAACTTATATTTGCTTGGGTGTTACAAAAGACCTGCATGTGGAGGAGTGTGATAGTGGAGGAGGGCGGTACTTTCCTCTGAGAGAATCGGATTTAGCCTGGTTTCAGTGAGTAGAGAAATAATTAACAAACTAAGCCAGCGGCCTGTGTTTAAGTGCAGCAGCTTTATTATGTTTTGCATATATGCGCCAGTTCATAAATCATAAAGCGAAGGGCTGCTTTAGTAAAATTGTTATTTCTATTAAAGCGAGCTTTCTACCATTTGTCGTAACATTGATGTGCTTTCCCTAACTAGGGTTTGTTGTAAGAAGGGACAGGGAAGCCAGGAGACAGATACCTATTTTGGAAAACTGATATACTCCAGACCAGTGGTTCCCAACCATTTTCAGTGACTCCATTTTTCTATGCCCAAAATACCCCAGAAGTACCCCGTTATGTCCTCATCATCATATTCCACCAGGTCCCCTCATGTTATATTGAATACATTTTGCCCCCCCTCCCCACACACCCAACAATAAAATCCCCAAACCCAGCAATGAATATATTTTATGCATGTTTTTATAGTCTGTGTAATAATTTTGCAATAAAAATGTATAGATTTTTTAAAACGTTAAAATACCTAAAAAATACAGTTTTAAAAGTTTTGTTTTGTGTAAAAGTGGATGTGCTATATGCAGGGCCAGGTTCGTTTTTATGTCCCCAATCAAAGCCCAGTCTAGGGCCCCCCACTTTCATCAGAAACATTTCTGTATTCCAACATACACCAGTACCAAAATCCAATTTCATTATAAGAGTGGGATGCCTTATTGTCAGTTAATTTGAACTAATGTGTTTTTTAGTAAGTAACAATAGAGTGAATGACATTTCTTTACCTTCTAGTACTTCCCTTTTTGCTAACAATAAAACCTAGCGTATTTTGGAAAGTCAACATTTTGATCAGCAGACATTTATCATGGTCAGTAATCTTGTTTGTCCATACAAAAGAGTGACAGTTTAACTGAACGTCAGGTCATCCATGCATTGTTAATTGAACGAATCAGGCAAAAAGGCTTCTGAGCTAGATGACTGACATTAGCCAGTAGGTCTGTGCTAACGGTGCTGCCACAAAAAGCTGAAGTAGTGGTGATATCATACCACTATATTCTTCATCATCAGATTTATTTGCAGTGTTACTCTCAAAGAAACTAGTGAAGTTTTGGAACATTACCTGTGATTATTTTTTAACTTTCATTTCAGAGATTTACTAGGAAACAAGTGCTTCATTTTATTTGTTTCCACTGGCTTTGCTAGGTAGTTTTCTAATGTAGCTCAAATCTGTAACGAGACACGTTGAATGCTTAGACACGTTGAATGTTTTTTCTTAAATAGATCGATGCAGACAAGGTGTGTGTGGTGTATAAAATCTGTGTAATCATGTGTGAAACCATAGACCTATGACATCATGTATTATTTATATTAGTTACAACAAAACATTTGTTTTGTGTCAACTTGCAGTTCTGCTTGTAATACCTGCTACTGTGCAACAATGGCTTGTTTTGGCTGTTAGGAAAACTTGAATGTGAAGGAGTGTTGCAGTAATTCAGCTAACTTTCACAAGGCGGGAGCAAATTAAAGAGATTTCCTTGACGTTTGCATGGTTTTCTTGGAGGAGGTCAGCTCCTCCAAGATGGCACGTATGAAGGTTTGCCGTGTCTCCTAGTACAGTCTCAGGAGCATGGAGAACGGGCAGTTACATGAGAAGAGATGGACAGGGTCGTAGAATAGAATAGCATCAACGCAGCAGCAGGATGGATATCTGCTCCTTTGTTCGAGGAGGAACAGGAGGCGCACGGGCAGGTTTCAATGTTTCTGACCGTGTCAGAAACAATCTCTATGAGGGTGGCATGAGGGCCCGACGTCCTCTGGTGGTGTCTGCAACATCATCCTGCATGACCAGTGTGGCGATGTGTTAGTGATGGTCCAAGAATATCCTTGGAGGGTGGCACAGACCTCCACGTGCTAGCCTCAGACCCATCGTCAGACCTCCCGCTGGTGCCATGGGCCCTGGGTTCCTCCTGATGCAGAACAATCCCATGCCTCGTGTGGAGTGTGTAGGCAGTTCCTGGATGATAAAGGCATCGATGCTGTTGACTGGCCCTCACGTTTCCCAGACCTGAAAACAATTGAGAACCTCTAGGACATTATGTTTCATGCATCCCACGCAGCGAAGTAGCACCACAGATTGTCCGGGAGCTCACTGATGCCCTGATCCAGGTCAAGGAGGAGATCTCCCAGGACATCATCTGTTGTCTCATCAGGAGCATGCCCAGACATTGTCAGGAGTGCATACAGGCATGTGGGGGCCATACACACTACTGAGTCACATTATGAGCTACCGTGATAAAAATTGCACAAGTTGGAACAGCCTGTGATTTCAATTGTTAATTTTGATTTTGAAGTTGAGTTTGAATCAATCCCTCAATCGTTTGGTGATTTTGGTTTCCATTGACGTTGTTATGTCATTTTGTGAATTACACATTATACAGCAAAGATTTTGATATAACCTTCATCCCTAACCCAATATGGTTTTTAAGTCTATCCTTTTTTGAGCAATGTATATATATACTGTATTAAAGACCAAGGGCCCCCTACGTTGGGAACATCTGGTCTATACTAGAAAAAGAGCAAAGCACACAAAACAATATACAAAACAAAAAATGATATTCACAAGGTCATTAGAAGCCAATGTCACGTTTCATGTCATGTTTCACCTGCCCCATTCTGAAAGTAGCAGTGCTGAAGTTAAAAGAGCTTCAGACAGCATCTAATAAGTGTACTGAAATGCATGATTCAGTAGTATAAGATGTGTCCGAGCCAGCGTACATGGAAGCTGCTCATGGATTGGTTAATGGTTAGGATGACTCCAGCATTTCACAGTACCAGTTTCACAGGGAGGGGTTAGCACAGGGGTTAGCGCAGGGGTGAGCGCAGGGGTGAGCGCAGGGGTGAGCACAGGGGTGAGCGCAGGGGTTAGTGCAGGGGTGAGCACAGGGGTGAGCACAGGGGTGAGCACAGGGGTGAGCACAGGGGTTAGCACAGGGGTGAGCGCAGGGGTGAGCGCAGGGGTGAGCACAGGGGTGAGCACAGGGGTGAGCACAGGGGTTAGCGCAGGAGTTAGCACTACCGGCAGTCTCCTGTCTTTTTCTCCTCAGTACTTCTCAGTCCTACAACTGCAACCATGATTTTGATAAAGTACTTCTTCTTTTTAAAGCACCTCAGCACTAGTCCTCATAGCACTAGTAATCTGTGCTCAAGCCTGAAATAAAGAGAAGGCTCTGTTGACTACAAGACTAGTGACTCTGCGGTGACTCAGGGGGGGACTGTTAGAACAGGTGGTGGTGGGAGCTCCCCGCAACAGGTCCACAACACACACAAACACACACATTCCCAGCTGTTAGCAACTCAATATGATTGACATTCAAAGGTGTTTAAAATGTTGTCTGATCCAATTGGCTTCCATGGAATGTTTTTGAACCCATTAACAGTTTTCTTTGTGCTACAGGTGAAGAAGTTAGCCAGATGCTTGGACCCCGATGAGCAGGGCATGATACACTTCAAGGGCTTCTGCCATGGAGTGTTGGCAATCAAAGGTAAGGATGAAGGTCTTTTAAGGGAACCACGTCAGGCTTTTGGGAATGGCCAGGTTTAGTGTTACTTTGGTGCGGGTTTGTGTTCACCTTTTACAACCCTGGTGGAGACCGAAAAGTACAGTAAAACAAGGAAAAGTTTCCATGAGGTGAAAAAGGCTATTTTGGTTCATGGATTAAGGTATGGTTAGGGTTAGGATTAGGGTTGATGTTAGGTTTTGGTAATTGCGGTGAACAGGATTTTTCTTTATGTCATTTTTCACATATATAGATAAGTGTGTGTGTGGCAGCATCAGTATCTTTCTGAGCAGCATCATTGTCTTTCTGAGCAGCATCATTGTCTTTCTGAGCAGCATCATTGTCTTTCTGAGCAGCATCATTGTCTTTCTGAGCAGAATCATTGTCTTTCTGAGCAGAATCATTGTCTTTCTGAGCAGAATCATTGTCTTTCTGAGCAGCATCATTGTCTTTCTGAGCAGAATCATTGTCTTTCTGAGCAGAATCATTGTCTTTCTGAGCAGCATCATTGTCTTTCTGAGCAGCATCATTGTCTTTTTGCAGTTCCCTTCCTACTCAGTTCAAAGAGGATGTAAGTGCTGAGGGTGAATCTAACTGCCTAGTTACCGTCTAGTAACTATGGATGTAAATCCAGTCACATGTACAGTACATATCCAGCAATATCTCACAGTCAGTGTGTTTTTGCATGTCCTCTAACTGACTGCTATGTGGCCCGTCCAAACACCCTGTAAACCAGGCCTGATTGCTGTAAAACAGCCAACCAGGACACAGGAGTGGGGAACACGCATTGCCAAGAGGAGGTGGTTGTATTCTGTGGGTTGCCATAACCGATGCCAGTGCCAACACAGCCGGCCCAGGCACAGGTAATGGACTTGGAAAAGAAAGATTGCCAAATTAGATTTTGGGATAATGAGATGATGGATATGCATTTATTCTGCCCTAGCCAGAAAACATTACGCTACAATTAAAGAGTTGGCTACTACTATTATTTATATATATATATATATATACAGTATCAGTGAAAAGTTTGGAAACACTTACTCGTTCAAGAGGTATTTATTTTTGTACTTATTCAAGGGTATTTCTTAATTTAAATCTTTTGCAGTGGCAAAACCCATCAAGCGCAATGATGAAATTGGCTCTCGTGAGCACTACCACATGAAAGGAACACCATATTTTACTGTTCCAGAGGATTAGAATAGAATACCATCTGTTCCAGAGGATTTGTACATTAAAGTTACCAGCTTGATAAATCGTCAATTAACTACACCTTACATTGCCTAAATAGTAGTGACACGTCAACTGATTTGAGGAGATTCTGTTTACGTGAGATATGTGGATGGTTCTGCATGACAGCCTTCTATAAAAACAGTGTCTGGCCATTCTAGAAGCAATAAGCAATCCAACTAAAAACTATGAAAGATGTGTGAGAGTTGTCACCAGTAATAAAACAGTAAGCTAGTTGATAGAATGAATCCAGCTGAAGCCTGCACAAATTGTCTATCACCACAATTTAGCATGCTGTGATGGCAGATCTGAAACCAATTTTAACCTTCAGCTTCTTAACCAACTCAGCCACACACTCCTTTTGATTGCATTTTTTTAAACTACAGAAATATTTTGGCTTGGTTACAAGCTACAGTTAGCTGTTGTTTCTAGGCTGTCCAAGTGGGTATCTGAAATTCATTTCAAAGGATTTTACAAATGTGGTTAGTTGACGATTTGGCCCATGTCTTGTACTGCAATGTGAGGAATATTGGCACCCAACTGGAGCTGGTGTGTAAGTGTGTAATGAATGCACAAAGAGAAAGATGGCTGGATCTAAGGGCACAGCGCACAAGGTTTATTTGGAAGAGACAGCAATATCAAGCTGGCATGAAGTCAAAGGGCAGGCAGAAGGTTGGAGCTGGATATAAAGGTAGACAAGAAGCCAAAGTACTGAAGGGGATAATCCAGAGAGGTGGTCAGGCAGGCAGATAGCCAGAACAGCATCATTATAATGTAAAGAATATTCCAGAATCATGTCGTATAAGCAGTGGAACAGAATGGTTTGAATTTCTCACTAAAATCAAGGGGTGAATCATAATTTGTTTAGTAAATTATTGGTGTGTGTGTGTATTTCATGAATACAATGTGGGACATTGTGGTTTGGTTGCGGTACGCAGGAGAATGGTTTGGTACAATCCGAGTAATATGGTTTCCCCACTATACCGTCATTTTCTCTGAAAGCTGTGCTGAGCCTCCGTGGCTCCCTTATACAGAGCTGAGGTCGGTTCACTTCTAGTGACTCACTACCAACTTGTCAGTCTATCATTAATTCATACCATTGCACTCTCTTATCTGTATCCCACCGTGCCACTGCTGGCTTACTCTCCAAATGAGGATTGGTGGGTTGAATTATTGAATTATTGATATGTAGGAGAAACGTACTGTGAAATGCACATGCAGAAGGACTGACTCCTTATGACTCCATTTTATAGAGAGGAAGATTAAAATACATAGATAAAAAAGGTTTGTTTTATTGGTAGTAGAAGGGATATTTTTTTGCTTTTTAAAGTTATCAACCGATAATACAATAACAAAATGTTATTCATGTCACAAACGCAAATGCTCTCCTTGTGTAACCGTCTCCTGGTATCTCCTCTATGATCTTGAGGCCGCATTGGGCAACACAGCAAACCATGCGATGGCACGTATGGATGTGCCATCCTGGAGGAGCTGGCCTACCCGTCCAACCTGAATGGGCTGCAGGTACCACCTCATGCCAAGGGCAAGTGACAAGGGCTCAGGCAAAACTAGAGAAGAGTCAGTCAGGAAGGATAAGAAGAGAGCAATTGTCTGTGGCTGCTAACTGCAAAACCATTTCTTTTTTTGCCTCTCCATTCCACCTGTCTCACCTGTTAATTTGCACCAAAACAGGTGACATATATTCACAACTGCTTATGCTTCCTAACTGGACAAATTGATATCCCTTGGTGTTATGCTGTGATGAGTATGTGTTGCCTTAATGTTTTTGAACAGTGAATTTCGTTCATTGAAATTCAACGTGTGATTTAAGTGTTCCCTCCATTTTATTAAGCAGTGAAATCTATTTATTTGGGAAAAACGACATTCCTTTGAACTTTATCGTAATCTTATTCTACAGTCACAAACTGTAAATAATGTAGACATATGACACTCTTTCTCCTTTAGGCTGTGAGGGGATCCTCAAGACTACCAAGGGAAATCACAGTACCTGCTGTCGAACATATAAACCCAAGAACAGTTACTACTACCAGGTATGTTAGTAGTTGTATGTGTACTAGCTGTCTCTTAACCATGTTTGCATTCCTTATCATAGCCACAAGTCAAAATTCATTTGACAAACTAGACAAGGCAAATGTCAACATGTGGTCACATTCCAAATCACTATGACAGGATGGGTTATCCACAAACAACTTCCCTGAGAACGTGTACCAAGTTTCACCACAGCAAAGAGATTAAGAAATCAAAAAATGTTCCCTTTATAGCTCAACTGTTAAAAAAAACTATGTTCTTCACTTACACATAACGTATTGTGCCCTTCTATACCCTTGTGATTTGGTCAATAGTGGCCATTTTGTTTTAGACCACAACCATTTTTCATTAGATGTGGCATATTACTTTTTGTGCATGTTATTAATTTGGTGTCAGAGGAGATTTTAAGTATGTATTTCTTTTTTTTTTTACATGCAAGGCAATGCAACCTGTTTCTGGCCTGTATTCTTGTAAATACCAGATCTCGCTGACCAGACACATTATTTACTCACCATGTCTTATCACAATCCGATCTGTGGTGTCTGAGTTTTTATTAGTTGGCCGTCTTCACACCCTATTTTGTAAAGGAATCCTTGGCAGCCATTACAGCTGTCCATCCTTTTGAATAATAACCTAACACATTTACACAACTCACATGTGACAGAATTGCTCAAGTTTGATTAGGTTTCTTTGTTGAATATTGAGAATATTAAAAACCGTGTATCAGATATTCAAGCAAATGTTAGTCTGACTGGAAAGATCAGGAAAACTCATCAACATTTAGGAAACCATTCAGGGGAGTGTTTTTCATGAACATTTGTCCTGTTCTCTCGAATATTTTTTTTTTCTTCCCTCTGTTAAGACTGAGTCCGATTTTAACTGGCTTGAGTGATATTTTAATTTCTCTTAACAATCTTCTAGACTGCTTGTGACAATTATTCCCATAATATATTCCTACCACAATATTTGAAAATGCAAATGCACTTTTCTGTGCTTTTAGGCATGAATATATTGCAATCAATGCATGGTCATTTTGTTGTTGTTTAGATCTGCTGGAAAAATATCTACTCCATAACGTAGTTTGAATTGAGCACTGTGGTATCTCCCGTTGCAGTGGACAGACTTGTATTATGTCAGAACATGAGCTCTAGCCAGAGTCAAGGCAGACTCCCACATCGTTGATTATCATGCTTTGCAGTTGTTGACGAAGACTTATGGTTAGTTTACAGTTGAGTGTCTTCTCTTTTTCAACCACTAAGAGGCAGTGTATAACAGCAATAGCCAATACCAAAAAATTTTTACATGGAAAAATTCTTAACTTCAAATCATCCAATAAGTAGCAACGTATGTTTCCATATACTGTTTAATGCTTTGACCCAGAGTGCTTAGTTTGATCAATAATTACTCAAATCAAGGCCTTAATTATAATATACACGGGGGGGGCATCAACCCCAATATTCAAATATGCTCAACCATATATTAAAAAATAATAATGAAATATAAATGTGCTATGCAACGACATGCAACCACACACCGCCGTCCGAAACAATCATAAGCAAATGTATTCATAATCCAAACTAAACCCCACAAAAAGCTATTATTATTACTTCCGGTTCTGGGACTACAGTGCTCTGCAGTTCTACGTGTGGTTTGTCCAAGTGGTGTTACCATACCCTATCTGGAGCCGTTGCTACAATCTACGGCTCTGGGTAAAATCAGTCAACGTCCAACACTGTACATTCTATCTACTTCATTATTTTCAATTGTATTAAAAAGTAGAAAACTGTCATGTATTTTAAGTGTTAGCTATATCACTGTCGATTGAGGTAGTTTTAACAACAACGTCAATACGTCATTTTGCCCTGGTACTGTAATTGTGGAAATAAATAATATTTAGCTAAAAAGTTTCATGTGAAAGAAACTTTTTTGGTGAAAACGTGCCCATTTGCAAGTGCTAATCAATCAACCATTACTAACGTTAGCAATCAGAGCTAAGTTACCAGAAAAGTTAATTAGCCTGATTCTAGTGGCAATCATTTATGTTGTTCTGCATGTGTAATTTATGTAGACAGTAGTAGGTTTCCTTTATTCCATATTCGTTTAGTATACAGTATAGCTGTACTTGCTTCTGATAAAAGGCTACAGCCATTTTATGCAATTACAGAGTACATGGACATGATTAGCAGTATCTCTTGTGACAAGATGATTCATGACCCCAGAGAAGTCACAGTACTTCTGTCCAGTCCAGCTGCTCTCGGGAACCAAAGCATTTGCTCTGGTTCCCTTTTCTCTTTTTGTGAATGTCAGCTAACAGAGATAATTTGAATGTAATAATAATCAGTCTATAAAGATACCCTAGATTGTATCACATTGAAGCAAACTTAGTTCAACTTCTAATTGAAAAATAAATTAGTTATTGTTTGAAATCATAGCATAGTCCAAAGGGGTACACTGGTTAGCAGGATAGAAACAGCACTCAAAGGATCGGAAAATATTTGTTAGTGTTTGATCACAGCTCGGCACAGGAGAGGAGGACCCTTGAATTAGGTGTTGAGCGTTACTGTAATGACCTGTTCTCATCATTTTTAAACAAGCTGTCTTGTGTTAACATGTTGTACCTCAGCAGTAGGCCAGGGGCAATGTTGCTGTATCAGTTTAATGTCAGTGAGTAATTCCCGATGAGTCATTCATGTTTCTGGAAACAGTCAGCTGTCATTGAAACAAGATCACTCAAACCTTACTCACGTTAACATTTCTAAACATAAATTCTGAAGTTCTTTTATTTTGCAACATCTTAAGATGTGATGCATATTTTCAAATGGATGAAGTTGTGTAGGTTAGCCCCTTATAAGGTGACATAAAAAATTTTAAAATGGTTAAGGTGATCAGATACAGTGATTCATATAAATTTGATTGCTATATTTATATTATATATTTTGTATTCGTTTTAAATTATCTTTTTTGTGCAACAGCAGTAAATGCCAAATGCCGGTGTGTTTCATCAAACAAGCCTCTAAAATGTTTTGTCATGATTTGGAACATTTCAATAGGATCTTATTAGACATTACATATTGGATCTGTATAGTAACCAATCCCATAGGATTCTTATTAGACATTACATATTGGATCTGTATAGTAACCAATCCCATAGGATCTTATTAGACATTACATATTGGATCTGTGTAGTAACCAATACCATAGGATCTTATTAGACATTACATATTGGATCTGTGTAGTAACCAATCCCATAGGATCTTATTAGACATTACATATTGGATCTGTGTAGTAACCAATCCCATAGGATTCTTATTAGACATTACATATTGGATCTGTATAGTAACCAATCCCATAGGATTCGTATTAGACATTACATATTGGATCTGTGTAGTAACCAATCCCATAGGATCTTATTAGACATTACATATTGGATCTGTGTAGTAACCAATCCCATAGGATCTTATTAGACATTACATATTGGATCTGTGTAGTAACCAATCCCATAGGATTTCATGTACAGGATTTTGTAATCCATATAGGAGGGTTCCAAATCATGAAAAAAAGAGAAAAATTATTCTAAAGTTAGAAATGTTTCCCTTTTAATAATGACATGTATTTATAAAGAGCGTTTTACATCTGCAGATGTCACAAAGTGCTTCTACAAAAGCCAGTTTCCTTTGTCATAATAATTGGCTTTAATTAAACATCAATCAACCTCTATAACATAATGTACTTTTTGTGAAATCCACATAGCATTTCAGATTTCCTGTTGCCGCAAGACAATTTTGTTTCTATTCCAAACAAGCTCAAATGAAGTCACAGCACTAGTAGTGAAATATCTATCATAGTTATATAACTTATGATAAATATATAGACAAGATCTCTTCTGTTCGTCGGGGTGTTGACGGCATAGCAAGATCATTAAACAAAAAATTCCTGACAGTATGAAGCGCAGTACATAACAATACTGGTGGAACTGACTGCATATATAACATGGTGCTCTTTTATGTGACTGCTCAGCTCTGCTGTATAATTGAGAGGGGCTTTCTCTCCAAATGCCACGAGGAGCTCTTGAAATATTCACAAAGCTTCTAATTTAATACGCATCCGTCTCCCACTCTTGAAGGAATAGCTTTTGTAAAGCAATATTTATTAGAAATGTCATTTAATGTCACAACCTCCTTTAGACTTCCCTAGGCAGTGGCTGGTCTTTTTTTATACAAACCTAGTGCCTGTTTGTCTCTTAGTGGGGAGGATAAGTGTTCTCGTGACAGATGATTATCATTTGTTTCATAGCTAGCTTGCATTATCTGAGTGACATGAGAGGTCCATGTTATCATGGCTCTTATTTTCTACCTCACACCTCCCAGCCTTTGTTCTGTACTTGAGGACTGGGAAGGGACCTCTGGTTGTTTGTGGTAACGGCAGTGATGCTGTTGGCCACCACTGACATCCGTTGACATTAGCGCCAGAGGTGCTGCAAGTTCTGCTCTGGGCCGGACAGGATGGTCCGGGTGGGAGAAACTAGGGCCTGTAGGAGTTGTTGTCCGAGATTCTTAAGAAAGCAGCTCACCGATTAACCACGGTCAGTACCATCTTGGCAACTGTTTAGTCTTAATGTTTTGACCGTGTCTGCTTGCTATAGGGTTGTACACAGCATACATTTTTGAGGTATTTAGGAACGGGCGATTACGAGTTTCCCTAACTAAAACAGACCGAAGCTGTTTGTGAAGAATTTCAGTTAACATTTTTATTGTGCTGTTGTATTTGACGAGTGTAATGTTGAGTTGTGACTGAACAGACACGGGCGGTATCTACTGTAAGGGGAAGTTCATCCATTAAAACCCCAAAAACATCTAACTATGGTTGTCTTATTTACGAGAAAGTGGGACTGTATGAGCCTGGCTTTATACTGTATACATGGGAGTTATACTGAAGTTGAAAGAATTTCCATAAAACCATTCTGCTAACACTCACACACACACAGTGTGAATCTCCTGGTGTTGCATTTTCTAGGTCATTGTGGACTCAATAGAGCCTGGTTGATTTACAGAAGACCTACTCATGTGAATGGTAGCACAGCCTAAAATGTCATCACCATGGTCAAGATGGAACTGCGCCAAGCACAACTTATGGCGAGACACAGAGTGTTGTATGTTTGTGTGCCCATGAGTGTGTTTGCAGAAGTGTGCACTTGTGTGTACATGCTTGTGTGTGTTTGAGTAGTTTCAAGTATCCTGTTTTTTTTCATATGAACAGGATACAGAATGTGGGGATGATTGAAACAGTCTCTGCATTATTGTATGGTGAAAAGAGTCTGGCAGCTGCAGTTATTAAGCTTGTGTGGCGAAGAATTTGTGTATGTATGTGTGAGTGCATGTGGGTGTAAGGCAGTGTATTCAGTCAGTCAGTGTTGGACAGTCTAGCAGGACCTGTCCTAGATACCAAGGGTTTCAGTTACAGTGGCTGACAACCGTTATATGACCTTGCATAATAGAGCCATCTCCCTCCGTAATGTTTCGTTAACCTGTCACTCTGGACCCTGGCTGATGTTGGGTGTACCATATCAGGCCCAGGTAATTGTTGCAACTTCCCACTGTGTCTTAGTGCTGGGTAATATGGACACAATTCTGTGCCACAATAATTTCCCTGCATTGGTGCAATAAAAATAATTCTAAACATTTTCATGGTTGGAATCCTGAATTCTGATTGGCTGAAGACCATGGTATATGCGGGGTGTGGTATATGGCCAGTATACTACAGCTACGAGACATTCTTAGGCACTATGCAGGGCGGAGTGCCTGGACAAAGGGTTTAAATGTGGTATGTTGACAATATGTCACAGACTGCCGAGATGCCTTATTGTACTTGAAAAATGGTTGACAACATGACCATTGGTTAATAATGGCAGCAAAGCATTGGTATGTTACCTACATACCATGGCAAATGCTGTATCCTGGTATTGTGTTGCGCCTGTTACCCATAATCCACACCTCCTTGTGCTTTATTGCTTACATAAAATGATACAATTATAACCATGAGATAGGTAACATCATTTGTTTTCTTAATGTTTAGTTATTTTAGAGTGAACTACTAGTTTGGTTGTTGTAGTCGTACATATTTCCATTAACAATCAAGGTATTTTATTTTAAGCTTCACGTTTCTTTTCTTTAGGCAATTTACACTAATGAGAATAACTTTCCAAATAGGGTTGATTTTCGATTCACCACCCCATCTGAAAGTGCATGTATAGTTTTGCATGGGGACATAATAGTAGCACATTGCTGTTGTAGTGATTTTCTGGGTTAGTTGGAGAGAGTGCAGTTATCTGGGCTATTACCATCTTTACAGTGTGTTCCACCCTAGCGGTTTCTAACTGCTTCCACAAAGAGGTAACCGAGGGAAAACCTTGTTGCCATAGCGAGGCAACCGAGGAATCCCAGAATCCCTGTGCAGAGGTGAGAAACATAGGGAGCGAAGTAAAAATGAGAGAGAGAGAGAGAGAGAGAGAGAGAGGGAGGGAGGTGTGAAGCGCCTCATTAGTGTAAGAGGAGGTACAGAGGATTTATAAGCATGTTTAATTAAATGGATACTGCTCGGTGCGCACACACACACACACACACACACACACACACAGAAAGAGGACTGATGCCAAGGTAGCTGCTGAAATGACTTCTTTTAGAGGGTAAGACAAGGGCTATAGAATGTGTGTATGTATGTTACTGGATGTGTGTATGTGCGAGCATGTTTCTCTGTGTGACGAACTGCCCTAGATATGAACAGCTTCTGGGGAGAGACAGCAGGATCTGGGGGAGAGTGGCTGTATTAATTGACAAGCCTGGTTTACAGAAGGAGGTCAGGGAAATAAAGTGTGGATACCCCTATCGTTACACAGGTGAGGAGCAGACAGACTGATCACTGCAGAATGGCCATTGAAATTGAAACCGGTCTATGTTGGCTTCCTCGCCTCTTATTGGCTAACGTTTCTATTTATAAATATATGAATTTATCTCTGCTGTTGGTAAATATAGGACAACCGCTGAGAAAGCATATGAAATCACTTTTATAGATAAAATCAACTTGCCAGTTGAACGTGTGCTAATGGCAATTGATTCATGTTTTAAATAGCAAAATAACCTTAAACATGTTCCAGAAAAAAGCCAAGGAAGCGTAAAAAATGGATATAGAGTCATGTGAAATGTTTTTTTGTTATATTTTAAGAAATAAGGACATATTCGCTCTTCATTCAAACAATATCTATAGATAAAGGTGATGTAATTAAACCAAAAACAATGACATTTTAACTATGGTATTGGTTATTTAACAAAAGATTGCCAAAGATGCCATTTTTACTGAGGAAAAAGTTAGAACACCCTATGCCCTAATAGCTGGTAATGTTAATGCCCTTAATTTACCAAGACATTTTGGAACATTCTATGCTATTCTATTCTTTGTGGGAACAGTTTGGGGAAGACCCTTTTCTCTTCCAGCATGACTGTGCCCCAGTGCCCAAAGCAAGGTCCATAAAGTCATGGTTGGATGAGTTTGGTGCAGAAGAACTTGACTGGCCCGCACAGAGTCCTGACCTCAACCCTATCTAACACCTTTGGGATGAACTAGACCAGAGCTTGCAAGCCAGGCCCTCTCGTCCAACATCAGTGTCTGACCTTACCAATGCTCTTCTAGAAGAATGGGCAAGAATTCCAACAGACACACTCCAAAATCTTGTAGAAAGCCTTCCCAGAAGAGTGGAAGCAGTTATAGCTGCAAAGGGGTGCACCTACAAGTTCATGTAGGTGTAATGTCTTGGTGTCCCAATACTTTTGTCCATGTAGTGTATCTGTAGCTACAATATGCTAATTAATGCCCATGTACCAAGCAGTCAACTGTGGTCTGCGGGCAGAATGCTTAGATTAGATTCAACATTATTGTCACTGAACAGTACAAGTACAGTACAACGAAATGCAGTATCCATGGTTACCTGCAAGGAAATATGTGCAGACATCATTTCTTTGCACAAAAAATGGCTAGTAAGATTGCACGTAAATCTACCATTTATCGTATCATCAAGAACTTCAAGGAGAGAAATTCATATGTTGTTAAGAAGGCATCAGGGCGCCCAAGAAAGTCCAGCAAGCACCAACTCCTAGAGTTGATATAGCTGCAAGACCGGGGCACCACCAGTGCAGAGGAATGGAATGGCAGCAGGCAGGTGTGAGTACATCTGCACACAGTGAGGCGAAGACTTTTGGAGGATGGCCTGGTGTCAAGAAGAAGCCACTTCCTTCCAGGAAGAACATCAGGGACAGACTGATATTCTGCAAAGATACAGGGATTGGACTGCTGAGGACTGGGGTAAAGTCATCATCTCTGATGACTCCCCTTTCCGATTGTTTGGGGCATTCGGAAAAAACGCTTGTCCGGAGAAGAAAAGGTGAGCGCTACCATCAGTGGAAACTCCATAGAACTTAATCCAATTGAGAACTTGTGGTCAATCCTCAAAAGGCGGGTGGACAAACAAAAACCCACATATTCTGACAAACTCCATGCATTGATTATGCAAGAATGGGCTGCCATCAGTCAGGATGTAGCCCAGAAGTTAATTGACAGCATGCCAGGGACAAATTGCACAGGTCTTGACGAAGAGGTGTCAACACAGCAACTATTGACTCTTTGCATGTACCTAACTCTTTGCATGTACTTGTCAATAATAGCTTTTGACAAAAACGAAATGCTTGTAATTATACTTCAGTATACCACAGTACCATCTGACAGAAAGGTCTAAAAACACTGCAGCAGCAAACTTTGCGTAAACCAATAGCCCCGGCTGTACACAAACCCAAGTGAAGGGGGCATGGGGAGATAACGTACTGTGCCGCACACTTCCTGGCTTGTTATGCAGATGCCACGTCTTAATTGGATGACCCTGTGTTTATTTCGGGTTATTCTACTATTTGGGCGCTGGCCAGAAGAAAAGCTTTAGTTTAGGACTGAAACATTGACCTTGGCTGCTAGAGATGCCCAATGGATGAAGAGGTAATTAGTAGTCAGTGGTACTGACCTATACCGGCTGGCTTGCAACCTGATGGAAACTGAAGAAACGTGGGTGTGCTGGGGTAGATGTGTTTTTCTAATGAGCAGCGAGTAGGCAGCGAGTAGGCAATGGTGAGTAGGCAATGGCTGATACACCTCCAGACATGATGCTTGGCATTCAGGCCAAAGAGTTCAATTTCTTTTTTATAGATTTGCACATTTCACTTATCCAATGCCTTTATATGTACTGTAAAGCTTCATTGATTCTTCTACTTGAAAGTGGGTGCTTGGTCATCATTTGGTCATGGACTAGGAAAGACTTGTTCTGTTTTGCGGGGGTTGTGCCTCAACAGGTGGGATTTTGGCAGTTCACAGTGTTATGGTGATTTTACAGCGTAATTCTTTTAAATGCGTTTTTTTCTGGATTTTGTTGTTATTCTGTCTCTTACTGTTCAAATAAATCCCACCATTGCAAGTCAGTTCGTGAAATGTCTTCCCTTCTAGACATTCCATGATCAACTTATTAACAATTATTGCAAATTGGAAATTATAGACCGATTCTTTGTCAGTGGGCAAACATACAAAATCAGCAGGGGATCAATTTTTTTTTCCCTCTTTTTCCTTTTTGTCTGTGACACAAATGTGATTGGTATCCGGGGATCATTGGGTCCTTTTGTTTATCTGCTAAACCCATCAGTGTATCTGTTTTGTTTGTTCTAGAGGCATGTGGTAAGCTGTCTTGAAGGGGTCATTTGCAATGTCACCTTTAGCACCTTGGGGGAAGGAGGGTGTCACGGTGTTGTAGTGCGGCGGAACCATAAGCGGACATTGTATAAACAAAAGGTGATTTAATCCAATGAAACAAAACCAATACAAACTAACACGAACTGTAAACGGAAAATGAAAGGTATGCAACCAACATAAAACGAAGTACAAATTACGTGTAGAGTATTCACATGAATCTTGAATTAAATGAAAGACGAACCGTGAGCTGTTGTTGAGACACAAACAAACAATAAACCACACCGGGTGTGGTGAAAACCTGACCTGTAGGCTCCCCAATCAGAGTCAACTGAATGCAGCTGCTCTGACTGGGGAGCCCACAATGGCATGGAGATGGCTAGAGGCCTCTCCATGTGCCATGCCTGAATGGGAGCCCCAAAGCATAGAGATGGCTAGGGGCCCGCATCCAGGACATGACAGAGCCCCCCCCCAAAGCGCGGCCTCCAGGCCGCAAGAGTCAAACAAGGGAGGGAGGGCGGGCAACGGCGGCGGTCCCGCAGTGGACGGCCGCGGCGGCGGCTCCGGCGGGGGCGGCCGTGGCGGTGGCACTGCAGGGGGCGGCGGTGGCTCCGCAGGGGGCGGC
>JACXGK010003771.1:0-26971 GCA_016801125.1 Novumbra hubbsi
GCCGGGGGCCGGACGCACTGGGCCGGGGGCCGGACGCACTGGGCCGGGGGCCGGACGCACTGGGCCGGGGGCCGGACGCACTGGGCCGGGGGCCGGACGCATTGGCCAGGGGGCCGGACGCACTGGGCCGGGACGCACTGGGACGCACCGGGAAGCTACATACAGGAAGTGAATTATTGTTTTTTACAGTTGGTTTAGGCTGTAATCTAGTCTGGTTGTTGGGGCCTGGGCATGTTTTGATGGAGACACTGGAGTTAGGTCTGGCTGGCAGGCTGGCAGGGTGACTCCGGACTAACATCTTTGATGCACATTTGAGAGCATTGAGGCGCGCTGTAATCGATGCATCAGGGAGGGGACGGAGAGTGCTGCTGGTAGTGGAGTCCTGTTTGTTGGT
This sequence comes from Novumbra hubbsi, assembly GCA_016801125.1. Lineage (NCBI taxonomy): Eukaryota > Metazoa > Chordata > Actinopteri > Esociformes > Umbridae > Novumbra > Novumbra hubbsi. The sequence continues at coordinate 395 of JACXGK010003771.1, forward strand.
GGTACTGCAGGGATTGCTTTTGACCACAGCTTTGGTTGCTGTAGGGTAAACCGTTGCGGATTGCCTTTTTGTCTTGAGGGTGTTTGGACCGCGGTTCTCCTTGTCTGTCGCAGAGTTCTCTTTCCCATTTGTCAGCTGTAAAAATAAAACAAGATTCAGTAAGGCTAATAGTAAGCTAAGCAAGCCAACTACTAATTTGGAGATCAAAAGCTGGCCTACATATCTAAACACGCAAGTTCAATCTAGTTAAAAAGAAGCCATCTAATGAGCCATCTTCAGTTAGGGTCTACGAGAGAAGGGAGGATTACTTACATCAGCCTTTACTTTAGACATGGTCGCGGTCTCTGCTTTAATGTTATGCCGGAGATAAGGTCTGAAAACATTTTGGAAAATAAATTAACAGATAAGAAATGTCAAACTTAATTCCAGTAAAATTTGGTAATTAATTCTGCTGGACAAGAAGACAGACCCATATCTTACTTTGGGTTAGGGAGTTTCAGTCTTCCTTTGGCCGCCAAGTACTCTGTCAACTTCTGCTTGCGCAATTCTGTTGAAGAAACAGGAAAAGTTAAGAGGGTATTGGGGTCCCTGGTGGGTTTTATGAAGACAATATTTTTTTTTTTTACAAAGCTGCTTTCTCATACTGGCTAGCTAATATCATATGTGGTCATGAAATAGAGAAACATTAATACACTGTAGCTTTCCCTGCCTATTGAACCATTTGAATTATGATTTTGAACCAAGTGTTTTAAAGGCAGCAAGTTTACATTGACTAGCTTACATAGCAGGGAGTATGATGTCAATTTGCTTTATAGTACACACAGTATCTCACCAGAGTACACCCCTCACAATTTATATATTTTCATGTGACGACAATGAAGACATGACACTTGCTACAATGTAAAGTAGTGAGTGTACAGCTTGTATAACAGTGTAAATTTGCTGTACCCTCACTGTAACTCAACACACAGCCATTAACGTCTACACCACTGGCAACAAAGGTGAGTACACCCCTCAGTAATAATGTCAGAATTGGGCCCAATTAGCCATTTTCCCTCCTTAGTGTCATGTGACTCGTTAGTGTTACAAAGTCTTAGGTGTGAATGGGGAGCAGGTGTGTACATTTGGTGTCATCGCTCAAACAAAGGTCACTGGAAGTTCAACATGGCACCTCAAGGCAAGGAACTTTGAGGATCTGAAGAAAATAACTGTTGCTTTACATGAAGATGTCCTAGGCTATAAGAAGATTGCCAAGACCCTGAAACTGAGCTGCAGCATGGTGGCCAAGACCATCCAGCGGTTTAACAGGACGGGGTTCACTCAGAACAGGCCTCGCCATGGTCGACCAAAGAAGTTGAGTGCACATGCTTAGCGCCATATCCAGAGGTTGGCTTTGGGAAACAGACGTATGAGTGCTGCCAGCATTGCTGAAGAGGTTGAAGGGGTGGGGGGGTCACCCTGTCAGTGCTCAGACCATATGCCAGACACTGCAGACAGACTAAGGCAGACTAAGGACATGGATTACTGGAACCATGTCCTGTGGTCTGATGAGACCAAGATAAACGTATTTAGTTCAGAGGGAGAGGCTGGCGTTGGCCTGAGGACGCCCAGATGGTGGTGACTGTTGCCTTTGACACAGTGGGCCATAGGATCCTTTCATCACACCTTGAACAGTGGGTAGGCACCAAAGGCACTGCCCTGAAATGGTTTCAGCCATACTTGACAGATAAGAGCCTCTTGGTTCACCTAGCCAAATATTCTTCAACTATTGCCGCTGTCACTTGTGGGGTCCCTTATGATTCAATTTCGGGACCCATTCTCTTTTCACTGTATATGCTGCCCTTGGGGCCCATTGTTACGCAACAATAATCCATTTCACCTGTTTTGCTGACGACGCACAAATCCATGTGTAAAAAAACGTTCTAAAGATTGTTGGACTGCTTAAAGGACGTCAAAACTTGGATGGATTTAAACTCTCTCAGTCTTAACGGAAGTAAAACAAGGATTGTTACAGTTGGACGAGTTGACTTGTTGGGTGATCCTTTGGGTACTCTGGGTCCTTCAGCTTCTCACTGACGATCGTCTGTTAATAATCTCGGTGTTATTTTAGCTCCTTACAATTTAATAGGCAGATTAGTTCAGAGGTCAAAACTAGCTTCTTCCAGTAGACTTTTTTCAAAGCTGCTCGTCTTAACTTTAAGTGGGAACATATAAAACCAGTCCTGGCCTCTCTCCACTGGCTTCCTGGCCGTTTCAGGATTAATCTAAAGATTTTATGGATTGCTTTTAAGGTTTTAAATGGTTTGGCGGCCCCTTAACTGGCTAAACTTTTACACCACCATAACCCAATTAGAGCTCTGAGGTTGACCAACGAGATGCTTTTGGATGTCCCAAGATCCAGGCACAAAAACAGGTGACAGGGCCTTTGCGGTGTGTGCTCCCACCCTTTGGAACATTTTACCACCCCGAACTCAAGCTGCACAGACCATGAAACATTTTAAGTTGCTACTAAAGACACCTTTTTACTGATCGTGACATCTGATTTCCTTTACCGTGTGGATTTTTTATTCATTTTCTGTTATATTTGTTACAAACTTTGTATTTGCGTATTTTTATTCTGTTCAGCACTTTTCATACATTTTACAAATATACATTTATATAGAGCTCTGGAAAAATAGGAACAGAAGGCTTCGATTTAAGAGACCACTCCAAGTTGAACCCTTGTTCCTCACTCACAACCTTCCTTATCAACTTATTTGGGGGGGGGGGGACAGGTGCAGTCTTCTTGTGAAAAACAGAATCCAGCATGATCAGTTTGGCTGTGGGTCAGTGATGGTCTGGGAAAGCATATGCTTTGAGGGTTACCCAGACTCGCCATTCGTACCCTGACGAAATCCTTTGACCTAGTTGTCAGACCTTGTGCAGTGGGCCCTGGGTTCCTCCTGGTGCAAGACAATGCTGGCCTCATGTGGCCGGTGATGCCATTGATTGTCCCTCACGGTTCCTCTATCTGAATCAAATTGAAAACCTCTGGGACGTTATATCGGTGCATCCAATGTTGCCATTTCTATTCATATCTCCAGATTGGTTAAAGATTTTTCCACGTTGTAGGGGACAGTTTTTCGAAAAGAAGGATGTGTCTTTTGGGTATTTCTGTCAAGCAGAAACCTTCCAAATCTCGACCACAATGACACTATTTCATGATTGCACAAAGAAAATGGGGTTAATTTTTTAGGGGTTAATCTGATCAGAATGTAATCTAGTCTTTGATTTTTGTATAAAATGTTCTATCACACTGATATAGGGTCTTCGGAAGAAATAATGCAGATTTTGTATATTATGTTACATTTTTAAAAATACTTTTTTTTTTTGTGGTTTTGAACCCCTGGGGATGTCCAAATGTGAAATAAAAAGCCCTACCTGTTGAAGGATACTATGTGCTTCTCAATAAAAACAACTACATGTCATTATACGATTTTTGTATATTTTCTTCACACATTTTGACCAATATACTCATTAAGTCTTCTCAAACAATGTTATCTATTCATCCTTCAAGTTGAGGGTTTTCAGAATCCACAATATAAAGGACATCATTCTACCATAAAGGATGACCTCCTGATAGGTCAAAAGGTCAAGATAATGCCTGGCAGATTTTGAAGTAAGGCCTTAGACCTTTAAGGGTTAATATATTTCCTTAACCAAGACCTGATGGATGATTTAAGTTGTTAGTATTTTTGAATGTATATAAACACTTCTGAATATGCGTATGTATATACACACTTTTTTAAACATTCTCTCCTTCAATGGTGTGACAGTAGGACAGTACCTGGTTTAACCTATTGAGAGCAACGTTTTGGGTTGGGTACCATAATGTAAAAGTAGAGCATTTATTTCCCAAAAGAGTAATAAAAAACGAATGTAATGTAGTTTTGGAGTAGGTAAGTAAGGTTGGATGTGTAATACGTTAGTCTTTTTAAGTGAGGATCCCAAAACTATCTGCAGTGTACTGCAAATGAGGGAAAATAGCCCAACCATATGGTTTACCTCCTAAAAATACCCGTTATTAATTCAAATATTTAAAGCCTTGGGTTGACTTTCGGAACCTTATTTGGTCAGTTTTTGTCAAAAATAATGGAATGTACACAGAAAGTAACATGAGCATACTGCTAATGTCCAGAGTTGGAAAAAACTTATTTACAGATTTAAACGGTTACAATACAGGTTCCTATTATATTTGCTTAACAACCATAGCAATTTACAGTTATTTACCTAATTATTCACTTAACTAGGTCCAGCTAGTGCAGTTCACTTATGTTAACAATGCCTTACTAACAACAAAATCATTGAATGTTCGAGTAGAATGGCTATAACATAGCTACATTTATGCTGTGGTGAAGCTGACATTGTAGCATAAAACTAGAGTTTGATGTATTTCACGTATTGTGTTTGCTTTGTAGTGTATCTGCAAAGTAGTTAAACGCTAACTAGCAAATAAAGCTAATCGCTTCGTTACTACAGCATGTACGTAATTACCTCTTCCATTAAGACGGGGAACAATTTCTTCAGCCTCCATTGCGAGTAGGACCCAATCGACTACTTAAGATACGAATTGCTAGGAAAAGTTATGCAACTCAGCGGAATACAAATAAACGTTCGTTGCTTGCTATTAACTAAATTGTATTTCTATTGTAACCAAAGTTAAGCTACTTGTAGAAATCTTCTCCCATTGGATGATTCAAAATTTTGAAAAGGCGCCACAGTAAAGGGGCGGGGCCAATGTGAAAACGCTATCCGGCTTGAACACGGGATTTCACTCAACAGGAAAGTGTTGCTAACCAAGTACATAAAGCGTCTTTTAAAAACCACTTGAACGTAGAAGTAGATATTAGTAGATATTTGCCTAAATAAACTTGCCAACACGTAACTGCTATTCATTTGCAATAATCTGTCAAGAACATGGAAAATTGTAGTAGCATTGAAAAGACACCTTGTACACATGGTATTGGTGCTCACTTTACATACACTGTTAACGATTATTTCCAATGTCACCATAGGTTGTGTACGTCATGGTAGTCCTTGAGTCTCTTTCTCCAAGGAAAGCTAACTGGCATTTCGGACATGAGACCTGACATTTCACCTTTTGTTTCTCCCTGTGTGTTGTGCAGTGCTTGCAGTTGTTTCTTTTGTCTTTTAGTAAGTGTATAATGGATAATGCCGTTCACCTTGAATATGGGATTGTGAGATGATTGTACAGTTCATTTGGGCCCCCAATTAGGCCATTTCCAACACCAGCTGCTGTCGGAAGGCCAACTGTGAAATAGGGGTTTGACTTTTGGCTTTGGTTATTTCTTAGTGCAGAATTAAATCATTGACTGTAGCAATGTCCACAAAGTGGTAATAGAAAGTCTTATACCAATTGATACAAATACGACTAGGGACATCCCATCTAATCCATGCCCCAGTAGAATCGTTCTTGAAACACAGCCATTCTAATGTATTTTTTTGTGCGGTAAACATTGTTACTTCTGTAGCGTCCTTCGATTCTATGAGAAGCAACTTGTCAGCATGGACCTCTTTGCGGTCTTCAGCATGTAGTTAGTCAAGGGCAGGGGTAGGCAACCCGCGATTCCAAAGCCGCATGCGGCTCTTTTACGGCTCTTCTGCCACTCTCTGGGTCTTTGACAAAAAAAGTTGTCATTATTCTTATTATATAATTTCAGAAATGCAACTATAGTTTTTGAATATATAGTATAATTATGTATAAAACTATATAAGCTGTGATATCAAATAGCTTTTGCGGCTCCAGACACATTTTATTTGGTGGCAAATAGGGGAAAATGGCTTATTGGATAGTAAAGGTTGCTGACCCCTTGTCTAGGGGATACTGCTCGATCGTGTTCGATCGCATGGTGACAAAAGCCCCAATTTTATTATTTCAATAGACTTACAAAAAGCATGGGGCTTGTATAAAAAATGTAAAGTAAGAGCTTGTACCCACTACTACAAGCAATAGTAAATCCATCAGCTAAGTGACAGATTGATAACTTAGGCCCATGTGTAGGCAGGGGCTAAATCGGTCTACACAAATAAACTGTAACCCAATTACAGTCCGTTTATTTTTCGTAAAATATTGTTTCAAGCCAATTCATGCCTTTTATGTAATTCGCTCATCAATAGAAATATTTTGAACATGCTGGTAATATGTCTTGCATACCTCCACATTGTCACGTACACGGGTTTGATTCTTGACAGACGATTATAGCCTGGATTCCCCTTCTTGCAAATTAATTACTTAAAAATCATACAATGTGATTTTCTGGATTTTTGTTTTAAATTCCGTCTCTCACAGTTGAAGTGTACCTATGATAAACATTACAGACCTCTACATGCTTCGTAAGTAGGATACCCTGCAAAATCGGAAGTGTATCAAATACTTGTTCTCCCCACTGTGGATGTACATATTGAATATAGTCAGAAAAATAAATGTAGAAAAAATATTCAATATTTTAGCATATGCTAAACTAGATAAAGAGGGTGTTCTATGGTTAAGTGCAGCCTGGCCGAGGGGTATGAAGGTGAACGGAAAGGCTTGATACTGTCAACTCTTGCTGTCTTGACAGATGAGCTCTCTTCTCCACTGGGTTGCGCTCTTTCCAAAGCCATTCCCGAGCAGAGTTGCTGGCTCGCTGTCGTATTTCTTGGTTGCGCTCCTCGAACAATTGGAGTGAACTTTGCTGGCAATACTGGACCCTCATTCGGGGTGGTTGCGTTTGCTTAATGTTCCTTTGGTTAAACGCCCCCCCTTTTCCCCGGGTTATACTTGATTCTTCCTAGGTTAAACTCATTGCTACTATTTTTGTTTATCAAGAAAATGTCACAACTGAGCAGTTAATTCCAGTAAAACTATCAAAAATATTCTGAAATATAACAAACGTTCACAATATAGCTTAATGTAAGCAATATTTACTTTAATAGCCATTTCTATCTGTGGAGAAATGTCCGACTTTGAGGAATGTGCAATATCGTGGTTATAATAGTTTTTGTTAACCCACTTAAATACTGCTATTAAGACTAGATTTCTTTCAATGGTATCGAAAACTTTGGTAGAATCAGTTTGACACCTAAATATGGAAATATTCTTTTTACTCAAAAGGGTGAGGCATTCCACATGAATTTATGAAACCCTGTTCATATCAGCAGTTGTCACAAAGTGCTTCTACAAAACACCTCTGGCTGAAACCCCAAAGAGCAAGCAAACAACAGTGTTTGTAAGAGCTGAGGATTGCCCTGAATGGTATTACTTTAAAAAGGAATATGACTACAAAAGAGATTATTAGTCTCATGGTAGAGTTGATACTAATGTATACAGGAGAGAAGTTAATTTGGAAAGCCTGGAAACCATGGCTTTTGGAACCTGGTGGTATATGGCCCTGCTGGTATAGGAACCTTCTGGTATAGGAACCTGGTGATATAGGAACCTAGTGATATGGGAACCTGGTGATATAGGACCCTGGTGATATAGGAACCTGGTGATTTAGGAACCTGGTGGTATAGGGCCCTATAAATACATTTTAATGATACTACTCCCACATTCAATTATACACATGATCATTGTAAAATTCCTTACATGCTAAATAGATCAACTAACAATCACAATGAATAAATGTCCTTATTTTTTTTCTATTGTAGTTGAAAACGGCTGATTTTCAATTAAACATATACACAGGTGTACAGAGGCCCATTATCAGCATTTGTCACTCTTTGTTCCAATGGCACATTGTGTTTGCTACCGTAATTTCCAATCTATAAGACATGGCTTATACACAGATTTTGGAAACATTTTCCACCACAATGGTTAATACATGTGTGCGGCTAATACACAAGTGTACATTTTTAAAACTATTTCCCCAATCAGTTTCCACAATGGTTTCCTTTCAGGGATATAATTGGGTTCACACTGGGCCTCTTGATGGACCCCATTGATAGCCTGTCTCTGACCCACGTGGGCCCCATTTTAAGCCTACAATGATTTAACTCTGGTCTTTCTCACATGGGCCTCATGTTTTCTGACTTCCCTTCCATGTCCCTAGTAAATATAGACTCCTAACATTAATACATTTTAATTGCTCCCACTCTGAAGTACATGAAATTGTACTATATAAATAAAAAACAAAATGACAATATCATGCGTTAGACTCTTATCTAAGTATGTAATCAATGGACATAATCTCTTAAACCTTTGAGAAGTTAAGTTTGAAGTTGACCAATTATTTCTCTGCAAAGTTCTAAAATTGGCACAGTTCTCATATGTGTATATGTATTGTTAATTAATCAAACAAATTCCATTTAAAAACAGCTGAACAGCAGTGTTTCTTACTCTGTACACCATACAGATTCATGCCATTTCCTTGACATTCCAAACAGGTCCTGTTCTGTGCAACATTTAACACTAACCAGTGCTCTATTGCCACCCCTGTCACAAGCTTCACAAAACCATTCAGAGATGGCTTGCTCAGCATCCTTCTTGTTCATGTGTCGCATCTTGTTCTTCTGACGACCTGTAATGAAAAATCAATTTGAACCCCAACAAACACTTCAGGAGTTGTCAGGGTCTCACCCTGACTCGACTCATGTTCTGGTCTTACCACCCCCTCTAGTGGCCTGTGGCTGTATTACTCACCTCTGTCACCAAGCACCACAGTCAAGCATACGGCCAACTACGCACACCTGTTCCTCATCACTGATCAGCACCCCTATATACGTTCCCGTTCCTCACTCCCTGGTTGCCAGTTCAAACGCAGTCCTCCACAAGGTTACACCTACGTCTCTAAGTTTTTTTTTTGGCTCCTGCGTTTTTTGCAGCTATTTTGGCTTTACAGCCTTTTCCCCTGCTCATTTCGCCTGAGCATCCTACCCGTCTCATTTATCCAAGCTCTCTCACTCCCTCTCCATACAACGCCGCTCATTTACCTCAGAGCTCCCATCATCATCAGCACTCCAACCTCCTCCCTCACGTCGTGCGTTTGGATCCCCAACCATCCCTCCGTTTCAAGCTAGACCAGTCCTTTTCACCATTTTTCCTGGGTTGCATTATGCTTTGCTCATCAAATTGTTTACGATATGGTAGGAGACCCGCACAGCACTTCTAATACTGCTATACTTTTAACAGCTTCTAATACTTGTAAGCATACCGTAAAAAATGTGTCCCCTTAAACGAAACCTCCCTTTCAGTCTACTAACCAAAAACAACTTCTAACAGAGAACCAGTACAGCGCTTGTTTTCTGTAATTTAAAAGTCCCATTGCCAGGCCTTTGACACCTGGGCCAATAACCATTCTGAACAGCAGAACTGGAGACCCAACATTTTGACAGTCACTGCAAACATGGACATAATATCTAGATTTAACAAGAGGGAAGTAGATGTGATGGTTTAATAAATGTTCAAAGAATCCATCATTTCTGCATGTTCAGAGGACAGTATTTTAAACTGTGGGTTAAATTCAATGTGTCTTATTTGACTTAAAATGTATTCCTTATTAATACATTTAGTTGAGTGCCAATACAATGCTGCTTAATACAACAGTGATGCATTGTAAAATATTTTTTTTTCTTTTAAAGTGTAAAAAGAAATCACAAAGCTGGTGCCTGTTCCTTTGATAATTATTCACCTATTATTATGTACATTCCCTGTAGCTTCCTCAGTCTGAGCTCAGCACTTAATGCCAAGGTTTGATCCCAATGGGTGAAACTGTACAAAGACATGAATTAGACAAACTTGTTACTGTAGGTCTGGAAGAGTGCTTCTGCTAAGATTTCTTACACAATGTAAGGATATAAAAATGTACACAAGATAGCATTACAGAAATTACTATTGTTTGGTAAATCATCAGTATACAGCAAAATATTCACAGGGCTCCACTTTTTCCACATTTTGTTATGGTACAGCTTTATTCCAAAATGTATTAAATTATATTTAATAACAATCTACACGCAATACCCCTTAATGACAAAGTTTAAATATTTTTAAAAGATTTGCAAAAATTAAGAAATATAAACATGTACATAAGTATTCACAGCCTTTGCTCAGTACTTTGTTAATACAACATTGGCAGCAATACCAGCCTTAAGTCATTTTGAGTATGATGCTAGAAGCTTAGCACACCTATTACTAGTTCTTTGCAGGACCTCTCAAGCTCCACCAGGTTGGATTGGAGTGTCGGTGCGCAGCCATTTTCAGATCTCTCCAGGGATGTTCAATCGGGTTCAAGTCTGGGCTCAGATGGGCTGTCGTGACATTTACTGATGAGCGGCTTCCGTCTGGCCACTCTACCATACAGGCCTGATTGGTGGAGTGCTGCAGATATGGTTGTCCTTCCGGAGGGATCTCCTCTCTTTAACAATGCCGGAGCTTTGTCAAAGTACCATCAGGTTTCACACTATCAATGTGGGGAATTATGTGTAGAATTCTTAGGAAAAAAAATTATTGAATACATCTGTAACATAACAACATTTGGAAAAAGTGAAGCACTGTGGATCATTTCCATATAAGTTTACTGCAGCTATTGGACCATGTTTCCTTTCTAGAACAACACTTCTGACTAGGGCCCAAAGACATTAAGGGAACATGGTGTTGGGTATAGGATCTCAGTTGTCCTCATTGAATAAGAATGCATGAATATTAAAAAACATCAAACGTGTACTTATTCAGAAACAATAGCGCTGCATCTTTTTTTCATTAATATCTTCAGCAAATTTGTTGTTGTTTCCATTTAATATAATCTATATAAAGGACAGAGGAAACACTTATTACAAAATGAGCAGTTGATGTTTCTGATACTTTATATATTTTGTATTAAATAAAATATACTTCCTACTCTGGCCCAGTTCTGCAGATGTCTAACCATATTTATTGATTTAATTTTGAAATAATTAGCTAGCTAACAACCGTTATGCTACACAGTGGCTTCTCATCAAGACTAAGGTAAGGTAAAACATTCTTAGAAGTTATCTTACATGCTTCAAATATAGATTAAAAAAATATATATTTAATTGAATTTGGACCATAAACATTGTATCAGTAAAAGTCAAATACGTTCTATTGCTTTGCCTATTACTTAACCCTAGACAGAACAGTTCATATTTCAGCCATGTTCAAAATAAGGTTCTTGTGAATGTGCCCGTGTCCTGTATAACCTGCTCACAGTGGCATCGAGGGAGATGGTTATTAGTTTGTGTGACAAACTATACCAGACAGAGTACATTTGGTATGCAAGTTTTATTTCTTCAGAGAAATTAAATTAAATGAGAAATAAATGTCAGAGGAGGTATTATCTGCTAATCATGTTCAATGTTTCTGTCCTAGTAGTCAACTGATGCTAACTTCAGTCAGTCCTGACCCAGTGTAGTAGGGTTTGTCTGTTGCCTGGTGGTTGGATGCTTCAATCCACTGACAAACAACTTTTTCCAGAGGTGGGTCCATTTGGTTCAATGGAACCGATTTCCATGGTGTCCAGCCAAAGGTTCTCTGTCCGGATGTCAATGGGGGTTCAGCTGGCGCTCCTTCCTTCATCCTGGCAGCAGCCCAATCATTACTTTTTATTGTATTGATGGAGATCCTTACAACATCGAATAAGAACAACAGCACAATAAGAACAATGAAAATAATGCTCAAAGTAATGTTTGTGTTGGCAGGAGGTTCAACACCAGAAGGGTTTGACAACTTGTCATCTGGGACGTTCTGGGCTTTTTGAGCTGGAGTCTGAAGATTGCCTTTGAACAAGTCGTTGTCACCATGGATTGGCTTTCTCTTGTAACCATGTAGTAAAGGAATCTGTGTCTCCACAACCTTCTGGATTGTTTTGGTTTTATCGTGGAGAGCATTATCTTCCAGTTCATCCAGTTGCATAACATCGGTCTGTTTTGTAGCATAAGGGTTGTTCAGATCAGATTGGTCCGTGACAAGCATCGAAGGCTTGGGTTCTGGAAGAGTCAGATGCTCTACAAGTTCTGCTGGGACAGCAGTGGAGGAAACCCATTCTGTCAGCTGTCCCACATTACCTGGAGGCAGATCTTTCATTATCAAACCTGGCAGTCTCTCCAGCAACCCCTCAGAATTTCTCTCCATAGTAGCATCCGGGATATTCACACGAGAATGTTCCGTCGCTGGCATCAATGTGTTGTGCTCAGCAGATGAAATTGACAACCCATTTTCAGCAACAGTCAATAAGACACAAACAAACAAAAGTAACATCTTCATGTTTCACCGTCTACCCTCCTAGAAGGTGAGATGTTTACAGAATGTATTATTCCCTTATCAATATAAATCTGACGCCAATAAAAAGTCTAAATAGTATTTGGGTTAGTTGAGATTTGTAAAAGTGATTCTGGTTACTATTCACAGTCAAACACACTTAAGACATGGTCCAAATACAACGTAATAAAACAATTGATTATGACATCACAACTTCCAGAATGTGGACCCTCGGCTCACCATAAACGTTTTGATGATTCGCTGCTTTTATCCACCCGACCCTTCCCATAGTTACTGTTACTACGAATAACAGGCATCTACGCAGCTCCAAGTTGAAAGGAGACGAATCGTGCAAAGCATAACTGTTTTCGATCCCATTACTATTAAAAAGTATGAATAATTAATCATCATCATCAACATCAGGCTATTAGACTATGCAAACTGACAGTGCGCGGACAGTGTTTTTCCGGTATTAGTGATGGAGCGCGCATAAACCTTAACTTTTCTCTAACATTGCAGACTTTCGAGATGACTAGATAGCTTAGTATGCTGCTGATTGACCTGAAATTAAAATGAACTAGTTTCTGTTAACGACGACAGAATCTGTGTAGGCAGAACTTCCTCACGACTCATGAGTTTTTTAATTCAACGGTAGGCTTAAGGACATAAAGCCGTGCAATGTCTGCAGAACAACCTGCTTCCAAGCATTAGTTATATAACAAAATCAGTCCTTCCCACTTTGAATATGCTTTTCATGATGGAAACATTATTTATCAACAATTTATTACAATATACTTCACTCTACATGAAGTAAAACATTCCAAGCTTTTCGGTATCAACCTTGATGATTACGGCTTACAGCGCAATGATTCAAAATGATGATTGGTCCCCCGCCTGTCCGGCGTTCAACGTCGCCGGCCTTTTAGTGGCCATCGTGTATGTTTGTCCCGTGTCCCTATGTCCTGTGAATGCACCCTTCCCTAATCCTTCGCACCTGCGCCCAGTTAGCTGAGTATTTAAGGCCCTGTGTGTCTTGTCTCCGCGTGTGTTGTTGTCGCTGTGATATGTGTTAGTGCGTTCCCACAAACTTTATTCTCCGCCCCTTTTTTGCCTGTCGGAGTGATTTGTGTCCGTGGCTTTACACACGTTTCTATTGTATTTACTACCTCCTGTCGAAAGGCTTGTTTTGAATCTATGTTTTAGTTCATTAAAAACGTTTGTCGTTTGCATCATCCCTGCATCTTGGTCCCGTTCGTTCTTCACCACAACATTACACCCACCCTCTTGATGGTAACTAGTGAGCTGGCTGGAGGTGGGGGACCTCGATGTCTAACCCTCTGGGAGTGTGACTTGGGTAAATAAGAAAGTAATGCATATAATTAACATACATAAATACAAACACAGAATACCACTCACAGGGCCGAACGAACAGGATCAAAGCAAAGAAATGAAACAAAAGGCCCTATTCTTCCCTGCTCCTTACCTGCCTAGCAATCTCTAACCTACCGCACCTCTAACCTACTTGCTACATGAAACCGTGGGGGACACCCATTCGTATCTAACCTGGTGTAAGTAAACCCCAGGGTATCTTACCTGACCCTTCTCCTAAGGGTTGCAGCAGAAAAATCCCAATGATTATTTACGTGTCAAAACAAAAGCGTTGCCTCTCCTCAAGCAAACACCAACATCTCTTCTTCATAGGAGCTCCTAATCATCTGCAGGTGTGGCCGCTTCAGTGGAGGTAATCTTGTTATTTGTAACCAAACCCACCACCCAAACACCCAATCACGCACTCACACCAAACAACACATCCTTACTACTTATCATCAAGATGACTGCCATTCCATTTATGAAGAACGATGTTCCTGAGGGTTGACAGAGGGAAATGGAGAGATGGATACAAATGAAACAGCTCAAACAGCATGCCTCCATGAGCAGGAACAGTTAAAATATTCCTGGATGATTTCAGGCATATGGCAACTTTCATATATTCCTTAACACCCTTTTCAGATCGTGTGCTTTTCCATTCTCTCACACTGCCAGGTCTTTATGCAGAAAAGCCTCCCCAATATATACCAAAACCACCACCACCATGCTTTGGTATTGGGTCAATGCTGCAGAATGCAGTGTTTAGTTTTCTCAAAGATTCCAATAAACACAATTCTATCCATAGAACATTGAGACGTTATGCATCCTTCGCCGCCAAGTAGTGCTACAGGCTGTCCAGGAGCTCACTGATGTCCTAACCCAGGTCTGGGAGGAGAGCCCTAGGACACCATCCTCCGTCTCATCAGGAGCACGCCCAGAGGCTGTTGGGAGTGCATACAGGCGCGTGGGGGCCATACACACTACTGAGTCACATTATGAGTTGCCGTGATGACATTCACGCAAGTTGAATTCACGCCTGTGATTGCAATCGTGTACTTAAATTTTTTATGTGAGTTTAAATCCAGCCCAGTAATTTCCAAATGGTTGTAAATACTCTCCAATGAAATTTGACAGTGTGCACTTTATTCTCTGAACTATTGCTTCTCTTCAAATGCCAGGTACTGGCATACAAAACCAAAACAATACACACTGCAATCGGGTCCGATGAACACAAGGAGCTAGCGGTGTGCTGCCCTGACACCTACCTGATCTTAGACCAGGTAAAACAGAGGACGTGGATGTCTTGAGCTGGCAGGATTATGTGTAGTTTGTGGTTCTGAGGTCAGTTGGACATTCAGCCAGAATCTTTAAAATTACATTGTTAGAGACACTTGTTTTCAGTTCCCTGGCTACAGCTCTGGTGGACATTCCAGCAATGAGAATGCCAATTGAATGCTCCTTCAAAGCTTAAAACATTTATAGCATTGTGTCCTGTAACATAGCCGCCAGTTTTAGACTGGACCTTTATTGTCCTCAGGAGAAAGAGCCATTTGCTGTTTAATAAGCTTCTTGATATGCCTTGCCTGTCAGATGGATAGATAATCTTGCCATATATTTCAGAGAAATTAGCTTTTTGTGCTTTTTTGTTTTTAGAGATATTTAATTCAGATCATGAAACAATGGCTCAACACATCCCTTCTGCAACATCCAATAGTCAAATAAATACATTTAAATAAATACTCAAACTAAAATTAAAACATGTTTTAAATATCAGCAATTGTTACATTATAAATACAATAAATACAAAAATATATACATGAATAAATACATCACACTATACATCTTTGTGTCATTTAAATCACAGAAAGCAAAAGACTAAAGTGGCTTTATCATCTCACCATGGTGTCACAATAGAGTCACATTTCCCTATTGATTTTTAAAACCCTACTGGTTTGCTTGGTGTATTAAGGTTGAAGGTGACAATACGGTTTGGGGGTGGCCCTTTGCACATTTCCACTACATTGTCCTCTTGCTTGGCTGTGCTGATGAACCAGTCCTTGAACTGAGCAGACTCCAGTGTAGTGATGTCGGTCCCTGTGTCACGTCTGTAGAACAGGAATCGTGCCATTTCAGACTGAGAGCTGATGGAATTGAGCTGT
This sequence comes from Novumbra hubbsi, assembly GCA_016801125.1. NCBI lineage: Eukaryota > Metazoa > Chordata > Actinopteri > Esociformes > Umbridae > Novumbra > Novumbra hubbsi. Next base: position 16,172 of record JACXGK010003771.1, read on the forward strand.
TCCTTTTTCTCCACTGGCTGGTGGGAAATAGAGGGTCAGGAGTTAAATCCAAGGTCAATCGTTTCTTTGGCTGGCTTGAGCAATGTATCTGTTGGTTTGAAAGCAAGTCTACGCTTGGCCAGCCTCTTACATTCCACAGGGAGCAATATGGTAAAGTTGATTACTCCAGACACTTTTACCCAAAATGTAGTTTTGTTTATCAGAAGTTGTATGTACAAATCTTAAATGTACCAATAGCAGAATTGCACAATACATTTTTTTTAACCTTTGTAACTGGATGGCTTATTGTAGACCCACATTTGTAAACCTGTTTTCCCGTAGGATGCCAACATTTTTGTTTTAGCAGAACAGTTTGCAATGTTGTCTATAAAATTGTTTGCTGAAATAGTCATATTTCATTGTTCATTAATTAGTTGCTGCAATGAAAATACATTGCATTATTTTTGTGACATTGGGAGGTATATTTGTGCACATTTCTTGGCGTAATGTCATGTTCCTTTGATGAATGCATGCATAGTTTTCATGTTATTGTTATTGATTTGACTTATGCAAACTGTTTATCAAAATGCTACCTTTAGTTCATAAAACCCCCAACAATTCACAATAAATGCTTGAATGCGATAAAAATGTCAGTTGTAGTATTTAGTACTAGGTAGTATTTATTATTAATAGTTATTTACCTCTAGTTGCAGGGTGGGTTTGTCTCCTGATTTTGAACAGGACAGGTAGAGGTTGGAGCCCTTGATGTTCAAGGCTACAGGTCTGCCTTCGGTCTCAGGGACGGGTGTCATGTATGTCGACAGGTTCAGTTGAACTGTGATGGACAGAGGAGGTGAGAAGAAAATACGTTAGGATCAGTGCTCTTCTATATCCAGACATCCCAATGGTGGAACCTGCTCCCCCTTGAAGCTAGTACAACCCTAAAACTAGATGCATTTCTTTTTAATTGTTAAATTGGAATTTACAATTCCCCCCTTAATTGAGGACCTTCATTCGAAGTCTGTCAGTATAAAACCTCTTCCTGAATCCCATGCTACTTCTCTAATTAGCCGTTGTCCTATTCCAATTCCAAAGAAGAATGGTTACTGTGCCAGAAGAGGGAGAAAGGAGTCTGGGAAATATGATCAATCAAAGCCTCTATTTTTGACAAAGAAAACAGTAACTTGCCAAAAGGTGTTCACTATGTAGGGAATAAAGTGACTTGGCCAATGGTATCATTCCACAACACACCTTTCCGGAAGTTGTTGCCTCCTTGCAGCCACATAGCGTGCAGCTCCATCGCCTCCTTTATCAGGACCAAGCTCTTGTTGTTGGTATCAGTGATGTCATACTCGTAATCTGTCGTAGTTTTGTTGAACGACGGTGGAAGGGCATCAACCTCCAACACCATTTGTTCTGATGAGCAGAGGAGAAGGGAAGGATTTTGGAAAAGGCATTTAGAGAACAATAACGCAAATAGGCTGTGTTAAGATATCCACACTACATGTCACACAGTGCCTAACAGGTTGGTATTGTAGGATATGCATTGCGACCCCGAGGACCATCTTTGTTCCACATCTGTTTGTGCTCTCTTTTATGGTTATGGATAGACGTCATAAACCGTAGGAGTCATCAAAACAGATTTGGATCCAGGCTAGGTTACCTCCAGGTCCTTCCAGTGACCACTGACCTACCTTCCAAAGCCTCCAGCAATACATTGAGCAGGTCCTGGTCTCTGAACCCGGTCCCCACGGAACATTTCTGTGGGCCTTTAATCCTCTCTGTGGCGATGATCAGGTTAACCACGCGACGCATGGTGAGAGGATGATGGGTTACCTCCAGATGTAGTCCCTGGGGAAACCTTGGGCTCCATGATAACATGTTGGATGAGTTCTGTGCAGGAGACACATAGTGAAGGGTCAAATGGGGATTCCACATTCAAACAATGTTGCATGTTGTATCAATAGATGTCTGGCTGTTTCCTTCCTCCTCTCTTTAAACACACTGTAACATACCAGTTTTGTTTTAATTTGAACATGTTGTGAATTTAGTTAGGTGTTACACAAGCCCGGGATTTACCTCCATTAAAAGGCAGGTTGACTCGAATTGCATGATGTCTTTGTAGTTACGAGCTGGAAAAGAAAAGTATACACTTTTAAAACTCAGTTATTGAAACATTTTTAAGTTTTGAAAGGGCACAAATGTCTGATTTAAACCACACAATTAATGCATTTTAGTTTACCTAAACATTTCATTGTGTAACTATTCAAGACAGTAAATACAGGTAATTTACCTAGAGATGTTGTATTGTAGTTGGTTGTTTTGTAGTATTTTGGTAAACAGCAAGGTTCTGTTAGCAGGTTCTGTTATTCAGTCTTCTAGAGTCTCAAGTTGTTATCTGAACTACTTCAGACAGCTGAATGGCTGAATTATTTATAGTTGGGAAAGAAGGAAGTGGGTTGAACCAGATCATCAATTGTCAAGCTGGAAAACCCAGAAGAAAACATGCTGATTCAAGACTTCATTGTGCAATAGCTCTTGTGCCGTCAATGTTGCGTTTGTATTTGTTCAAAACTGAATGTTCCTTTTTAGGCTCAAGTCTCTTAAAAAGGTGGTAAATAAACATGAATATAAGACACACACTTCTAACTCATGACCTACAACTACCCTGTTCATACTATTTATCACTTATCCCCTGCTGCCTTTATTATAAAATACAAACATATACATAAGATATTCCGACAGTTTCTGTCTTTCTTATTGTTGACTCATGGACACAGTTGTTAGGAAGTGCAAGAGGATCCTACAGATATTCTGTGTTTACCTTTGGGTTCTTTATCTCATCATTGTTAATGGATTTTGTTTTATGTCAACCGAATCCATGTCAACATTAAAGACAGATTACAAAAAAGGTCACATAGCCTTGTAAAATATCTTAAAACAACAGCAGTTGTTAACAGTAGTTCACATTTTGTTGCCTCATATACAACTTGCACATGTCTCTATGTTTTTAGGAAGAGTCCAAATTATTTTAAGAAAGGGTTGGAAAGCCATTCGGGTGACAAATACATTGATCTAATCAGGGTTTTCAGAAGATCACCCAGCACAGCCGGAAGAGGTCTGGTCACCCGTTTGAGCCTGGTTTCTCTCTAGGTTTCTTCCTACAATCCGGCCCCATAGGGAGTTTTTCCTTGACACCGTAATTCAGTCTTGTTGTTGCGTGCTCAATAGGGTTTTAGGCATGGTGCTTTGTAAAACCCCTTTGTGACAACTGCTGATGTAAAAAGGGCTTTATATATAAATTTGATTGATTGATTTAGAAGACTGAGGGATTTTTCATTAACGTTTTACAGAGGGTTTCACTGCGTTGGGTTGCATTCAAATTGACCCCAACTTGACGTTTTTAAAATTGCAATATATCATGAATAAATCAGAATATATTTCTCTCTCTCTATATATATATATATATATTAGACTGCAACTCCCTAACTTTGCAATATCCAACTTCTATTTAAACCGTCCCCAGCAGACATAGGAGAGTCGATGTGAAGATAAATGTACTGTGCACATCGAATGCTCTTCTGGTGGTGACCACGCAGCTTGCTCAACTATGAGGTTCGTACTGTAATCTTTGTGTCCCGGAGAGAATACATTTTCTGGCCTAATACGGTCATTGAGCTCACGGAGGCTCCAAACATTACAGAACTTGCTAGAGCATGACGAAACAGCCGACAATATTTTTTTTCCCATAATCCTGTTACGGCATGTCACGAACAGGGACTGAGGAGTTTATTAGGATTAAAACCTAACAAAAAAACCTACCAAATCATGAAATGCAGTGTAATTTGCCAATAGGACAATTGCACATGATTAGGCCAGATGCGACAACAGCTTTGTAAGCTGTACTAAGTTTTTCATAATGGTCCATTTTTTATTCTGACTTAAATAAGTTTACATTTGAAATTAAATTATTTGGCCTACATTCTAATACAGGTTTACTTAGAAGTGCCTACATTTGTGTATTGGCCCCTAGTGGGAATCTAACCCACAACACTGCCATTGAAAGCGTCATGCTCTTACAAAGTTTAATGAGTCCCCCTATCAAAAAACACTTTCACAAACACATAAACACTTGCATCCCAACTGCAATTTTTTTTCCCCCATTTCCTAATCTGGTTCATCTGTATCTGTCAAAATGCCTTATTTGTTTAAATTTCACATGCGAGACAATTCCTAAATCCAAAACCATCCAATTTTGACATACAAAGGGACTTCCTCTATGTCACAACATCCTTTGTTATTTGTTAGTCCACTATGACACGGTGATCTCACAGCAGGTTAGAACATCATAAAACCTGTTTGTGCCTGTTCGTTTTACTATTCCAGACAGTGTTTAACTGCCTAACTGTTGAGCCATTTCTTATTGCCTTGAGCAAATATCCTACCAGTAAAATCAAAGGAAATTCCAGTAACGTAGCATATTAGGAAGCTGTCAAGTAGATTTTTGGTAATATATCATTCAATGGTCTGGGTTTACATAGAAAAGTCCTTGTTTTCAATGAAAACATACATGAAAATAGTTTGTATAGGAAATATAGACTACATGTCTAATTCAAAATGGGATATATGGGACATATTGTCATTGACATGGTTAGACATTTAGATATTTTTATTGAAATCATAATTGTGTCCTTCATTTGCAGCAATTACAGCCCTTCAGACCTTTAGCATTCAAGTTGTCCTATTGAGCTGCTGTGAGGGCCAGTCCAGTTTTTCCACAAATTTTTTGAGATGCACCTAAAACTCATTTGAAATATGTTTTCATGGAAAATGACCCAAAACATTTGAATGGTGGTGGATATTTACTTATGTAACTCTGTTTCCTAAAAAAGCTGTGACACTGCGTAAAATGCCATTAAAGACAGGATGCAATTATATGCAAATCATGTATCCCTATATTTAATTGAAAATAGTACAAAGACAACAAATAAATTCTTGAAACTTCTATTATTTTTTTGTTTTTGGAAAAATACATGACATGGAGTACATTGAACTGGATACCTGCAACTTGTTTCATAATTTGTGACAGAGGCATTTTTACTTCTGTGTTGCATCACTCTTCTTTTAACAATACTCTATAAGCATTTGAAAACTGAGGAGACCAATTGCTGTTTTCCCATTCTTGCAGATGCAATCCTCCTCCCTCCTAGACATTTCAGGTTCTCCTTTTCATTTTTATTTCATAATCTGTCAAATGTTTTTAATGGGGGACAGGTCTGGTGGCGGGTCAGATTAGCAACTGGACTCTTTTGCTACATAGCCATGCTGTTGTAGAACATGTAGAATGTTTACAAGGTTTCTTATTTTTATACATTGTTCAGCATTAACGGCGCATTCACAGATATACAAGTCACCCATGCCATGTGCACTAATGCACCCCCATACCATCACAGATGCTGACTTTGGAACTGTGTGCAGATAACAAGCCGGATGATCCCTCTCCTCTCTAGAAGATTCCCCCGATTAAATGTTTATTCGTGATCCACCAGAGTGTTTCCTGAGCCCATGCAGTGATGAACGTTACAGGATCATGTCTGTTTTTCATGCAGTGCTGCCTGAGGGCCTGAAGATTACGGCCATCCTGTTTAGATTTTTCAATTTGTCAGTTGCATACGGCAATTTCTCCAGATTTTCAGAATCTTTTAATCATATTATATACTTATAACTCTTTGTAATTGTACTTTGAGGAACATTATTCTTACATTTATTTGCACTATTTCCCCCTGCAGTCTTTCACAGAGTGGTGAAAGACCCCCATCCTCACTTCTGACAGACCCATCCTTCTGGAAGGATCTTTCAACACCCATACATGTTACCCACCTGTTGCCAATTGAACTAATAATTTTTTGTCCCTTGTCCCTGCTTTTGAAAACGTGTTACTCGCATCAAATTCAAAGCATATATTTTTCATATAATCAATAACGTTTCAATATTTGATATGTTGTTTGAAGTGCTTCATCTGTGTTTTGGGACCACAGCTTCTCAAGAATGTAAGTATATTTTGTATGACGTTAAGTTGTTACTGGTATTGTTTTCACTTGATATAGCTGATTTAATCCTTGTTGTTGCACTAGCTGATTGCCAGTGACTGTGGACGTGGTTTAGTTTAGTATCACTAGAGGCGTGGCCTTAACTGCATCCCTGGCTATACCTCTTGCAAATATGACGATGTGTTGCTTTACCTGTGACTGGAAATTAACAATGTCTTAGTATTTCAGTGTCTGTGGTTTTTCAGCGGCAGTTGACATCGGCCATCTTGCAAGCGGCTGTGTTGTTGCTGAAACAAAGACGTTTTGCCAACTAACAGAACAGGTTTGCGGGATGCCGAGCGAAGGTGGAAAAGAACAGAAAGGCCTGTAATCCTTTAATTCGCTTTTCTCTACCTTCTCTTTCTCTGTATCTGCGGCTTCTTCAGATGAAGTCCTGCGTCTAGTGATGTCTGGGGGTGTGTGCTGGGGGCTGAACACCTCATTGTTCATTTCTATACAAATAATACATAGCTTAGCTCCAGCAAAAATATAGAGGGTCACTGCAGATGGTATTGTAATGAATGCACAGAACTTGACAAGCAATACATTTTATTCCACAATAAACTAGAAAAGGTACAAATCCGAGGAAATGTAAAGTGGGGTTGCTGTCGCAGCAGCTGTGTCTGGTGTCCAGCTGTGTACTGGCAGTAAACAGATTATCTCCCAGTACTTAGCTGCCCAGCTCCCAGCTCCCAAACACAAAAACAAAGATATGTCCAATTAGCTAGCTAGCTAAAAAAGACTGAATAGCTGGCAAAACATAGCAAAATAACTTAATCTTATGTAGTATATGCCTAGTCTAGCACACTAACATCACAATGGCCACACAAGGCTCGAAGGGAGCAGTGAGGATGTTAATCAACAAACTGTAGACCCGGAGGTGTAATTATATTAAGTTGTAAAAATATACGCTTACTCCAAAATGTTACGTAGATATGAATTAATAACTGAAAATAAATAAATGAATTTCAATTCTAAGTGATTACAATGTGTTTAACAATCACCTGGGTGCACCCCTCTTATTTTCTTGCTGTTGAACATCTTAAAAGAAATCAAAATATGTACAACTTTCTGATTACAATACATACACACAACTGTCCTACCACACAGGTGGGGTGATCAGATCCCACACACAGACAATGAACAGCATGAAATGTTCCTAAGCACTAGGTCTTCTTAACCTGGTCCAAAGAAACATCTAGATAGTCGTCATGGGTAGGCTCGCAATCAAACGCGTCAATCCCAATATAAAAACCTGACATGTGCATAGGATGAACAGGCCAACACTAAAATTCGATTAATGGATTAACTACAGCAGAAACAACAGCAGAAAATAAGAAGGAAACATTACATTTGTTGTGAATTACAACAATGGTATCTTTTAATCATATGCATACAAATTCTTTACCACGAGAAGTGATTCATGAAATACAACTATCAAATAGCATTGACTGCAACAAAACATCTTACTTGGCCACATATTGCTTAGTTCAGAGAGGAACCATAAAATGGTGTCACACGTTACATGTAAGCACTATGCTACCGAATGGCTCATTGGGTCATTTGAGTACAACTATTGTTTAGTACAAATATTGTTTGGCACAAATATTGTTTAGCACAATTGTATTCATTATAACATTATATTTTGACTTGTGGAAAAGATCGCTAGGCTTCTATCTTTAACCAGTTCTATATGAATAGAAATGTAATGCATGTTTTAGTTTTTTTTATGAAATCTTGAAATACAGTGTTTTGTGGTCGAGATTTGGAAGGCTTCTACTTTATGCAAATAAAGTCAAGATAGCATTACTTGCAAACTTCAGATCCGGCAGCCATTTGCAGGGTCTCATTCTGGAATGTATATTTACTAGGCAACCGGCGTTCAATGTGGCTAACAACCCTTTGACCAGTGACTAGGTTTTTTGCCACAAAACGTAAAGATTTTCTAAACCTTGCAACGAAACCTTCCACAAAACAATAGCAACGCAATCGGAAACTAGACACACATTTTGATACCTGTCATGCAAGAACTGTAGGAAGAGTTAGGGTGGCAAAAAAAAAAAAAAAAAATATATATAAGATTACATAAAGAGGGGTGATCCCTCACTTAATAAATTAAACAGCAATAACACATTTTCCCTTTAAATAGTACCATTTAACAGGATTTGTGTGTGTTGGATTGCTCAGTCATTTCATTAACATAGAAGATGTGTTGGTGAATCACGGGGGAACTATACAAACTGATGATGACCTGAATTCAATCAGGCATTGTGTTGTTCTCTATCAACGGCTACAATCTATCCACTCTGAGCTGAGGAAAGTCTGTGTGTCTACACACCATGAATAAATGACACATTTAGAGTGACTGTTGATGTTGTAGCACGATTAGACAGAGACATGAATCTGACTCATCTGGCTCAGTCATTCAAAAGTTTAAGGGTTCTTCTGCAGTTGAGAAAAGCACCTGCCTGCCCTTACTGTGGGTAAAGGTAGAAAAATGAGGGACCTAATAATGATCAACAAAGTTGAAAGTTCTGATGATGTCCCCTTGGTGCAACAGCACACAGTCTCTACAGCACGCTGTAAGCGGTAGAGGGAAACTAGATATTATCTGTCTAGTTCCTTATCGGACTCCATGTAAATGGAGAATTAGATATATCATATGCCTGAACATGGAATGCCAAGCCTGTAGTGACAGTTATATTATACATATAAATCAAACTAGCATGTCCCTCTAACTACCTCAGTTCCTACATGAGGAATGGAACTGAGTCACTAGCTTCCCATGCAATGTTTGACCAGATTTAGCCATACCTAGGCCGTTAGGATTCCCCACCCTTTTCCAAAAAGGGTTGGGTTTGGTATGTGGGACTAGAGAATGTCCCTTTGTTTGTACAGCTCCCAGTCTGTGTAACCATCCAGGAATCTCACGCTTCCTTTAAACTTATGTTACAGTTCAAGATACCCTGGCAACTCCCACGTGAACACATTTACTTTAGACACATAATACAACCCCAAGTGGTTGTCCCTATCAACAGCCCAACTGTATTGTCTCACTCCCAGTACCTGCATGGGATAAGATTTAGAGACCTGCCGAACCCCTCATTCTCTACAGGGGGAACAGACTCACCAGCAAGGACCCTTAAGAAGGGGAAGTGCACTACTTGGAACTGGATTGGATGCCATCTTGGAGTAATTGTTGGGGTAAAGCTGCGTTCAGGGTCTTGACAGGGCTAAGAGGCAGGGCTAAGAGGCAGGGATACACGTGGCTGTGGCCTTCACTGGCCCACCTGCTTCTGATTGAGTCCGGTACAACGGGAGTCCTGGAGAACTGGACTCAACAGAAAGAGTCAATTGCTAATTGTCAAGAGAGATCTCCCTCGGTTGAATCACTAGTTTTGTTCATTATCACCCTAGACACGGGCCCTATTAGTTTCTGCTTCCCCATTGTTTCCTGTTGGTTTTTGTTTTGTTTCTACCCCAATGTAATGGCCAGCCACGGCCCGTGACTTTTGTGGAGGAGTTCACACAAATTTGACCAAGACTGACGGTTTTTGGGCAGCACATCCTGCCATCCAGATGTGTCTTTTTCAGTGAAGTCCTGGCAAGACAATGCCAAACCACATCCTCTATGTATCACCACGGTCTGGGTGCTGGGTGCTCTGGGTCTGGGAGCTCCGGGTCTGGGTGCTCTGGGTCTGGGTGCTGGGTACTGGGTGCTCTGGGTCTGGGTGCTCTGGGTCTGGGTGCTGGGTACTGGGTGCTCTGGGTCTGGGTGCTCTGGGTCTGGGTGCTCTGGGTCTGGGTGCTCTGGGTCTGGGTGCTGGGTGCTCTGGGTGCTGGGTGCTCTGGGTGCTCTGGGTGCTAAACCGGCCTGCAGTCCTGACACACATTGAAAACTTTATGAAATAAAAAAATAAGACAATGTTGAGCATCTTAAATCCTATATCAGGCAAGAATGGGAAGACCTTTCACATTCAAAACTAAAGCAATTCCTCCTCAGTTCCCAGACGCTTACAGAGTCTTGTTGAAAGAACAGGTGACGCAAGAGGTGATGCAAGCAATACTTTTTTGAAACATGCTGCAAGCACCAAATTCAAAATAGGCATGTATTTTTTCCAAAACACTTGATATTTGTCTAATATTTTCAGTTAAATATAGGGATAAATTATTTTCACACCATTGCATTTTGTTTTCAACTAACATTTTACACAGAGCAACCAAAACAATACTGATCAATATAAAAACACTGTATTATTATACAGAGGGATTGGGTTGATAATAAAACCCCATCTTTAATCCCTTTAACCCTGAGAGACAGATTGACAAACAGCCACACACATTGCAGCGAGACAGATTGACAAACATTCACATACGTTGCTTACAGACACATGTAAATGGTGAAAGGGAAGTTGGTTACGATACATGTTCACATCACCATCCACTGGCCTGCCAGGATGTGTAGGCATCTGAGTATTTGCACATGTACATTCAGAATGTGTGTTTGTGTGCGTGTTCTCTTTAGACCATGCTGTTTGTGTGATAAAATGTTCTTTCACACACAAAACCAAAACACAGATTGACTTTGGAGCCTTTGTGTGTGTGTGTGTGTGTAAATAGTAAATATAGTTTTACAGACAGGTCCTTGAAGAACCTGATCAAGAACACACTGGGTCTGAGACTCATCTTTCAGCACAACCTTAAGTTTACAGTCAACAACACTGGAGTGGCT
>JACXGK010003771.1:27071-42769 GCA_016801125.1 Novumbra hubbsi
GGAACCACCAGTGTAGACGAGGCACCACCAGAGGCACCACCAGTGTAGACGAGGCACCACCAGGGGAACCACCAGTGTAGACGAGGCACCACCAGAGGCACCACCAGTGTAGACGAGGCACCACCAGGGGAACCACCAGTGTAGACGAGGCACCACCAGGGGAACCACCAGTGTAGACGAGGCACCACCAGGGGAACCACCAGTGTAGAGCTGCTCAGGAACGACAACTGACCTGGTGTAAAGAAGGGCAGAAAATAAGCAACTTCTCTCCAGGAAAAACATAAAGGGACTGATATTCTGCAAAAGGTACAGGGATTGGACTGCCGAGGACTGGGGTAAAGTCATTTTCTCTGATGAATCCCCTTTCCCATTGTTTGGGGCATTCGAAAAAACACATGTCCGGAGAAGAAAAGGTGAGCGCTACCATCAGTCCTGTGTCATGCCAACAGTAAAGCATCCTTAGACCATTCATGTGTGGGGTCCAGTTTGGGGACGGACAATGCGTTTTCCAGCATTATGGAGCATCTTACTATAAGGCAAAAGTGATAACGAAGTGGCTCGGGTAACAAAACATTGACATTTTGGACAGGAAACTCCCCAGACCTTAATCCCATTGACAATTTGTGGTTAATCCTTCAGGAGGCGGGGGGATAAACAAAAAGTACACACAAGGGATATTAGTATTTGTGTAACAGTGGCTAATACCACTGATATGCCCCGGGTCTGTGTCATTTTTAACTTCCTGCTAGTCGACATAACTGAAACTAATAAAACACCATTGATTGCGAAATTTTATTTAACTGGCTTGTATTTGCTTAAATTAGAGCAAAAGTGAGGTTTCTGCTTTCTTAAAATAAGCAAGAAAATCTATTGATTTCAAGGTTGACAACTAAACAGGAAGCAGGAGCAAAAATGTGTCAAAAAACAAAACAAAGTGTCAATAAACAAATATATCTCAGATTTATTAATACCGTAACTTCATTTTTCAAAACATTTACACAGTATTTATAAAGCAGTCTGTACATATAATTATTATTTAAGGTAAAACCAGCCAGTGAGAACAGAGAACTTGTACATGATTTGTTGGCTGGCCCCACGTTTGCTTGGTCTGAAAAAAAATTACACCAAAAGGTCTGGAACAAGACAACATGTTGACCCAATAAAAAAAACAATTCTCCCAAAACAAAGTAAAGTCGTATATGATATTATGGAAAGAACAATTTTACCAGTTCAATACACCGTGTTTTGAAGCACCAAAATAACCAGGTACTGAACCCAAACCCTGCAGTTTGATGCAGGATTAGGGAAGACACAAGGGGTAGAGCATTACTTATGGAATAAACCTGCATTGACCTGCGTTAACCAGGTAGTGAACCCAAACCTTGCAGTTTGAGGCAGGGTTAGGAAGGACACAAGGGGTAGAGCATTAGTTATGGAATAAACCTGCATTGACCTGCATTAACCAGGTAGTGAACCCAAACCTTGCAGTTTGAGGCAGGGTCAGGGAGGACACAAGGGGTAGAGCATTAGTTATGGAATAAACCTGCATTGACCTGCATTAACCAGGTAGTGAACCCAAACCTTGCAGTTTGAGGCAGGGTCAGGGAGGACACAAGGGGTAGAGCATTAGTTATGGAATAAACCTGCATTGTAACAGCTTGTGTAATACTGAAAATACTACTACTGGCAACAATGTGAAGGCAGAAGGGTAAAGAGTAAACTGAAATCAGGGATTTAAGAAATTAAGGAAGTGCCTTGGGAAAGTTATAACTTGTAGAAGAAAGAAATCAGTTAACAAGTTTTTTGGGGTGATTGGAAAGCTTGCACCTAACACTGTAAATTCCTTGATGTGACAAGCCCCCTTTGGGTCTTTCTCCAGGCCAAAAGGCACCTTTTCGCCACCTTTTAGTCATCTACTTGGTAGATTATTGTCAGTGTTTGAACGTGAGCTTGTTTGTTCTGCATGCCCAGTATGCTAAACTAAGGTGAAATTAAAATGAAAAAAAGAAGAGCATATACATTGCAGTGACAATTTCCCAACTGATACAAAATACCTGGAATGCATAGGTGAACTGGGAAAAAGTTGGAAATAGGACTCACTTCTATGTATGTATTATCTAAGATGTGAAGAAATGGGTCACTGAATACATAGAAGTCACAGCTGATACCAGACCAGACAAAAAATATTTGTGGCAACTTGGTGAACCAACCCGGAATACTTCCATTCTAAAGTGCTTTTGTTTGACAGTCCAACGTAAATTCTTATATCCAAACTAGTGTACTAGACAGTGTCATGCAAGGTTTTAAGCACAAATGTTACAGTACATGGAATGCTAAAATGTACACTGGACCCTGGTCTTGCAAGAAGTAACGCCTGGCTATACATAATTAGCTCCAGCAAAAACTTGGTGGGTCATTACTGATGGAATGGCAATGAACGCACCGAATGTCTCGGAATACCTATTGACAACAAATGAAGGTGTAGTGTTCTGTGGTACATCCCACGGTATATTCACTCTAATCAGCAGTTCAAACGACAAAATCCCAGATTTACCCTCTAAAAACACAGCGCCAATGCCATTTAACAGGATATGTGTGCGTTAGGGTGCTGAGACATTTTGTTTAAAAAAAAAGGTAATAGATATTAACATGGATCTAATAATGGTTACTCAGATGGGGAAGGGCTCCGTTGGTTTCCGCTCAAACTCCAACTGTAACTAAGCTGATTCAGCAGATCAATAAGATTGTTATTATTATCATCATCATCATCCGGTGTCACAGATTTAGGTTGGGTCAAAACTGAGTCACAAGCCACCCTCACTTTTCAGTAAATAACTAATTGTTGGACCATATCCTAACTCTAACTCTAACTTAAGGCCACGTTAAGACTCCCCACCATTCTCCTGTAAGAGTTACAATTAGACATCCTTTAGACAAGTCAAATATTTCAACATACCGTTTTAACTCCAAAACAAAACCATTTATTAAAAAAGGAAAAGGGGAAAATGACAGAATTCGCCAACATCCTCCGGATTCATTATTACACCACCTCCAAATAAAAAAAACTGAAAAAAGTGCCTGATCATTCCCACCAGGAAAACAAGAGTCCAGTTTTGGTTCTATGTGTGTTGTAAAAGAGGCATGGGTTGGCCTACTGGTCCAGCATAACAAAAGTATTTTAGACAAATGATATATCCAATTAGTCCAGTTGTCTTTTTTGATCTAGAAAATGTTTGACTAGGAAATAAATGATTATCGGGGTCTGTACTACCAATTTTCTGAAATGATAAGTCACCTTGTTACTCAAGAGATAGATCGTTGGGCATATTTACAAGACAGGTCTGGACATAATTTTCGAATATTTAGATTGGTTAGGGTTTTGACGAGAGTAAGCTAACAAACTTCCTTTGAATACCACCACATTCAGCTGCTCTGTTTAAAAGAAATATCTTGATAAAATACTATATTCTCAATGAAAAAGCTCGGTTATAAAACACAGGTGCAAGTATTTACATCAATGCAAAAACAAAACAAAAAAATACACCCAAAAAACATAGGCCTATACAACTTCAATCAGACGAAAAATAAATACAGTCATTTATTGATATCAATGTCTTTCACTGTCAGTACAGGACTTTGGTTACCATTCCAAATGCGATCGCCATTTGACCAAACAGGCAAAGACAAACCCCAAAGCTGTTGTGGCCACAAAACCTAATACATCTCTTCTCATAAATAGTCTTTGTCTCCATGTTTACAAAACCGTACCCGGCACCTCTCCCACATGTATAACCATATTGATTGTCTTTACCACAACCCATCACTGATGAATCCGTTGTCAACTTGGGGGAGAAGAAAAAGCCTCTTTCTTAACGACTGGTTGTCTTCAGTCGCGGACATCACCATAAACCTCCAAGGGGAAGTCATAATGGTGTTAGGATGAACATCCACAGATGCAAAACACAGTTTTTGTTTTTCTCTTAGCATACACAGAATTAATAAATAGCATTATTCTCATTCAATATAGCACTACATATTTGTAACATGACTTTGTTTTGTCTTAGACATGCTTGGTTGCGATTGGTCTTTGACTTGAGCTGTATGGTTAACATTGGGTTAAAGGATATGGGTTGCTACACATGCGGATGTAGCGGTCAGCTGTGCTTATGACGGTCTGATCGGGTTTTCCTGAGTTTCCTGGCGTTACACTGGCGTTACACTGGCGACAGACCAGGCGACGAGGTAGCCGCAAGGGGAACGACAAAACACCCAGAGACGTGCGCCCACACACACGCACACAACCACACACATCTGATGAAACTAGTCCAAACCCAAATATTACAACGTTTCATGTGTGCTGAACATGTTCTCTTTAAAAAGCACGCGTGTCTACAACCATGAACTCTGAATCTGACCCTGACGGCCCTTTTGATATAAAAAGGAGAAAAATAAACATCTATTGATCAATATAAAAACCACTTTTGTAGTGGAATAAAACCAATGTTGGAGTGCAGGGCCAAATACATGGAGGTTATAGACAGTATTTGGTGGAGGTATCAGGTTGATACCAAAACCCCAACAATAACCCCTTCAACCCACACTCCTCATTAGACACTGCTCTACAACATTAAAGCAAAATGTCTGTTTTGGTCTCGAAAATATCAAACAAACAAACAAACACACACACACACACACAGAGAAAAACACACTGGGTGCTCAAACACCCACCGACCCACACATACACACACACACTCACTCACTCACTCACTCACTCATTCACACAAGCGCAGTTCGACGTAGCCACATAAGTACATGGCCTTGGTGACAGGAAGTTGGTCACATTTCACACACATGCACGAGCTCCACAGTCCTTCGCGTAGGTGTGTATATTACTGTATGCATGCAAGGGTGTGTGTGTGTGTGTACAGAGAACGAGAGTGGTTGTGTGTGTGTGTGTGTGTGTGTGTCATATGCGGTCCTCCTCCTGGGTGCTGTGGTTCTGGGCCAGGCAGTTGTGCTCGTTGAGGAGGGAGGTGGTCTCGTCCACCAGGAGCGGGGAGGTCTCCGCGGTGGTGTTTCCGGAGGAGAGGCGGTCCTGGGCGGCGCTACCGTCCAGGTGAGGATGGCTGCAGTCGGGCGACTGGGGCAAGGAGTCCACGCGAGACGCCATCAGGCCGTTCTGGTACTGGGCCCGTGTGATCTGGAAGTGGGGGAACCGGGGAGGGGGGGGGGTGGTTTGAAAGGGAAGTGAAGCAAAACAGAATGGAGAAGAGGAACTATCGAAACGGCAGAAAGGAAATCTTGTCGGAACGACGTCAGCGAGCGGGTGTTTAGATGCCGGCGGACGGAGGGCGCCCCTTACCTTGACGAACTGCAGGTCGGTCAGAGCTCGCACGCCGAAGTCGGGAGTGTACGTGGGCGACGGGGCGCTGAGCTGACCGATGCTGCCGCTGGCTGAGAGCGACTCGGTGCGATCCGCCGCGCTCAGAGACGCCGTCCGGTTCAGGCCACTGATGCGGGACGGCGAGCGGATCTCTGGAACACACGCGTGTGTAGAATGGACCGTCAGAACCGGAGACGGTCAGGGTGGGGGGGGGGGGGGTTCTTGGGTTGAAGGCACACACACAACCCAGACAAATACAAGGCCGTGGCAAACACAAAGAAACAAACCCAAGCTCAACTGGCATGAAAGGGGTTGGTTTCATAATCGTTTCCAATCAAACTGTATGGTGAAACCAGGCAGAGGTGTGCTGTGTACAGTGTACAGTGGATGGCACGCCAAAGCATGGACAGAAAGTGATGAGACATGATCTGCTGAGTGATCTTGGGAAAGAACGAACTAACTCACATTCAATTCTTGTTTCCAAAGATATCAACATTGTGTTAAAATTAGAGGGTAGCTCCTATACAGATCTACGGAGGTCAGGTCTTCCCACAATGACACCACCAGGAGGAGCCATTTCGCACTGTTAGGTGCCCATTGAATAGCAGGCAAATACAGTACATCAACCAACATGGATTTATAAAATGCAAACAAGAGAAGCCTTGAGACACATTCTGCAGTGGCACCTATGTATGACTTTGAAGTGTGAAGGTGAGAGAGTGACTGAAGTGAATTCATTAAATGTGTGCGCATTTCATTTGAATGCATTTCATTTGAATGCATTTCATTTAGTGGTTGCCAGTGTAGTGTTGAAAAATAAAGCCATGGCTTAGCAGAGTCGAACTGCTGACATTTAACTTTACAATCCATGAACTATCAGCAGATACACCCATCTTCCAGATCCAGGACCAGTTATAGAAAGTGCAGCGCCAGTCTATGCCGTGGGCATGACAATCCCCAACTCCACCTGCATTTGGCCACGCAGCAGGTTATCACTCATTCCAACAGACTACAAGCACAGTGCAGGCCAGGGAGATGCATTAACTTGTATGACCAGAAGGGGGCAATAGAATAGTTTCTCTTGCGGTGCCACATAACACTACCATAAACTTAGACAAACATGCCATCATATTATCTATCCCATTGTGCCCTAAGTTTAAGCATGGGCAGCACCATCAAGGCAAAATCAATTTTGAAGTAATCACATTTTCTTCTGTTAAATCAATCAGTTGGTTAAAAAAACTGATTACTGCCATTACTTTTTTTTCTTTGGACCAGTATCTAGGCATTCCCTGGTCGATGACCAGGTTGGAATCACATGGTCAACAGGGTGGAACCCTAAAAGTCCCACCCAGTTGACAACTTCAAAATTGTGAAATCCTAAAGGACGCCATCCATGCTTATCAGAGCTTTTGCACTCTGTAGTTCCATCTAGTGTCTCCCCAACAAAGCTATTGAATGTTAGCAGTTAGCACGAGCCCTGGTTTATATTTCAGGCTGGTTATAAAGCTGGTTATAGAGAACATGAAGAACAGCAAGCTTCTTGGCAGTGTTAGCGCGAGTTAGCATCAATGAAGGGTGATTGGTGACGGGGTTGTTTGACTGTAATGATCCTGTACACGTCTCACTACTCACTACCATTCTGTACAGTATGATACAGTAGGTGGTGTTAGGGGTCATGTTGTTCTCTGCCCTCGTGGTGTTACATTGAACACCCCCCCCCCACCCAGACATGCCGGACATTACCTGGCAACCGGGAGAACAGAGAAAACCTCTGGTGTCGAGGACGAGACGACACCACTGAGAGAGATTTGGACAGAGGAGGATAGGGGAGCCAAAGGAATGGTAGAGGAAAGCAGAGGAGAGAAACGGGGAGAAACAAATCAAGACAGACGAGAAGAGCGTGAGAAAACAAAAGTACAGGAGAGCGAGGGAGAGCGAGGTGGCGAGACAGGGAGGAGTCAGAGGTCTGGTTTCATGTCAACATCGTTGGAAAAGCACATTTAAAGGATTGACATTTGAGACATTCACAGTAAACATGCAACACTGATTGGAGTTGAAGGTGTGTGACCAGTTTATTCTCAGATCAAAACAGACCCAGAGAGAGGAATTTGAAGAAATCTGGAAAAAAAAGAGAGAAACGACAAATGCCACTCAAGTCAGTTATGATTCAGTCTCTCTTTCGGTCTCTCGCAATCTATTTTGTCTGGCTCTGTCAAGTGAAAGTGAATAATAAATAAAAGAAATGACTCAGGGTTCAACATTAACCATGACTCACTGGCCCGGGGCCAGAAGGACCTAACAATCAAGGACCTAACATAGCAGTCACAGGCCTGCAAGGCCTCAATTTCCCCCTTTAAATTCACAGAATCCTATTATAACGCTTGTCATCTTAGTCACTCTTTCCGCTTCAATGTTCGATTGTTTTCGCATTAAAATGTTTTGTCTTCTTGACCAATGATATTTGATGGTTTGTCTGTCAAATCAAAATCAATCAAATGTCAAGTCAGTCTTTTATTGTCAAATGACAAATAAGTGTCGTTCTGAGCAATGCAAATCTTGTGACATGGCACAAGAGACCTACGCCGCAGAATAAGTACAAAAATAGATAGAATAAAAGTTGAAATAACAGTATATAGATATATATATATATATATATATATATATATAGCAACTGATGATGCGTCTCGCTGACTTCCCCACCCTCTGGAGGGCCTTGCAATCAGCAGTGGAGCAGCTGCCGTACCAGGCAGTGATGCGGCCTGAGAGGAGGCTCTCAATGGTGCACCTGTAGAAGTTGGGGAGTGTTCTGGCAGACATGCCAAACTTTATGAGTCTCCTCCGGAAGTACAGGTGTTTTTGGGCCGTTTTTACTTCAGAGTCTGCTTGTCTGGACCAGGTGAGGTCATCTTTGATGAACACAGTGTAACTTAAAAGTTGGAGACTCAACTTCAAATCCATCAATGTGAATGGGGACGGGAATCCCCCCTCTACCACTTCCTGAAGTCCACGATCATCTCCTAAGGGAGAGGTTGTTGTCCTGGCGCCATGTTGCCAAGTCCCCTACCTCCTCTCTGTAAGCGGTCTCAACGTTGTTGGGGTTGAGACCCAGGATGGTGGTGTCGTCTGCAGACTTCAGGATGGTGTTGGTGCTGTGAGTGGCCACCCAGTCATGCGTGAACAGGGAGTACAAGAGGGGACTGTGTACGCTGACCTGGGGGGCTCCAATGCTCAGAAACATCGCAGAGGAAGTGAGGTTGCCCGTTCTCACCACCTGGGATCTGCTTTCAGGAAGTCTAGGATTCAATTGGAAATGGAGGGGTTAAGTCCCGGGGTCCTGAGCTTAGCAACAAGCCTAGTGGGCAAAATAGTGTTGAATGCTAGGCTGCAATCCATTTTCCTTTTTCCAGGTGGGAGCGGGCAGAGTGTGTCGTCAGAGCAATGGCATTGTCCATATATCTACTGGGGCGGTATGCAGTTGCCGGTTTGTAGCTGTCCGGTATTTGAGAATAACTATGGTGAAAAGTCATATAAAGCCTTTTTTACACCAGCAGTTGTCACTAAGTGCTTTTACAAAACACCCAGCCTGAAACCCCAAAGAGCAAGCGACAACAGTGTGGAAGCACAGTTGCTAGGAAACACTCCCTAAAGGGGATGACATTTCAGAAGAAACCTGCAAAGGAACCAGGCCCCGAGGGATAACCAGTCCTCTTTTGGCTGTGCCATTTTAAGTGTAGAATTTCTAATAATAAACTAATGCATGTGGGCTGTGTCCAGAGTCTATAAGAACCATGACCAGATGGACAGGACGGGGGGAGGCGTGGTCAGCTGACCATTGGCATAGTACAAGGCAGAGCAAACAGGATTGTTTTTTGTTGAAAGAACAGTTTCTGTGGCCTGAAAAAAATGATGGCAAGAGAAACAAGTACTGCCCAAAAGGCCGATAAGGCTTGGCCATTTATCAAGGGAACAAACAACTACAGAAAACCTGCTCTTAAGTGTGGCCTGTGTTGCAGACACACGGGCTGTTGACAACCCTGCGGCTGCACCAACGTCCCCCTGGTCCGGATGCAGAATGTGACGCTGCGAAATTGAAAAACGACCGCCTTCCACGCTGTGAAGAGGGAGGAGCCTTTCAATACGGATTGAGGAACCATACAGTCGTGGCTCGTACACGAGGGGTCAATGAATGGTTTGATGAGTATGAAAATAATGATGACGCTGTGGGCGTCACGGTCACCAGATCTCAACCCTACTGAACACCTATTGCAGAATGTGGACCGACTTGTAAGACAGCCCTCTACCACCATCGTCCAAACACCAAGGAACGGAGTGCTGTTTTCCGTAAATTTGCCTTTCGACTATATTGCTATCTTCAAGCTTTTAGAAAGAATTGGAAGAAGATGTAGAATAATACAGAGAACTGATTACACTGGACAGGTTTACGGTTTAGAGTTTACAGCTAACGTAGACAGACAGGCCAGTAGCATACCAAACCGAGACCAAGAGAGAAAGACAAACGCAGCAAGAGAATACAGTGCAGGCAAACAGAAAACAAAGAAAAGACAGAAAGAGAGCAGTTTTTAATAAGAAAAGGCTTTTCAGACACTTTGCGGTGCACACACACCAATGAGCTCTGTTGTCCTCATATACCCAAGCCCCTAACTGACATTTCAGATATTGTATAGCATTGGAGACCAGTGGCAATTGGAATTGTGCTTTTTTTCTTAGCAGGTTTTGTGTTGTGTGTATTTTCTCTTTAACAAACGCTGGCAGTTTGCCGAGCCACCAGAAGATTCCATACCTTCACCGTGACAGTCACCCATCCACCCCTCTCGGACCTTCAGAGGCCCGTTTGTGAGAGTGGGCCCGGAGGGGATTCGGGTCCAAAACCTCGTGAGGATCATGTGAGTACACTATCAAGGCCAAAGCAGTATTCTCTGAACCGAATTGAGGAAGAAATGTCCTTCTTCGTGGGAAAACGTTGGACACGATCGTAACCTTAGATGTGTACAGTTGTGGTATACTGTAAGTATGCTCCGTATTGACTAGCCGTACGGCAACATCTCTGGCCGGTAGAGCACAGTAATTCTAATTTCTGGCCACAAGATGTCAGCAATGAGTTGTCTCAACGTAGCCACTAGACTCTCCACTGAAGTCCGGCAGGCTGGTGTATAGGAACCGGCATGTAGGTATGAGAACCACCAACACAGCTGAAGGAACATTCACAAACACGAAAAATCTGCTTGTGTCGAAGGACATAACCCCGCCAGGCTATTTAAAACATTGTTATAACTAATCTGCTGGATCTTCATTGTAATGGAAGACATTTAAATCACAGAAAAAGAGAGGAGAAAGAGAGGGAGACACAAGCAGTAGAGCCTCACCTAATGCAGGAGCGCTAAGGGCCATGACGCCGTAGAAGGAGAAGGGCCCTGTCTCAAACATCATGTTCTCGTTGCCGGCCTCCACCTCCACTCGACCCTGAGAGAGACACATGGAGAGACAAAGACAATAGATCAGGGACAGACACCACGACCCGAGACACATGGAGAGACAAAGACAATAGATCAGGGACAGACACCACGACCCGAGACACATGGAGAGACAGAGACAATAGATCAGGACAAACACCACAACCCGCTTTGTCCAGAGGCACGGATTGAGGGTTGGATTGACATCATAAGGTCAGGATGAGAAGGGAAACACGACGATCGCGGAGGCGCAACATTTGGAGTCCCATGTCTGTTGTGCATCATTGTTGTGCATCAAACGATGGGACAGACAATAAAGCTAAACAGATGGGTCAGACAGACAGTAAGGGTAAACAGATGGGTCAGACAGACAGTAAGGGTAAACAGATGGGTCAGACAGACAGTAAGGGTAAACAGATGGGACAGACAGACAGTAAGGGTAAACAGATGGGACAGACGGACAGACAATAAGAGTAAACAGATGGGTCAGACAGACAATAAGGGTAAACAAATGGGTCAGACAGACAGTAAGGGTAAACAGGTGGGACAGACGGACAGTAAGGGTAAACAGATGGGACAGACGGACAGACAATAAGAGTAAACAGATGGGTCAGACAGACAGTAAGGGTAAACAGATGGGACAGACGGACAGACAATAAGAGCAAACAGATGGGTCAGACAGACAGTAAGGGTAAACAGATGGGACAGACGGACAGACAATAAGAGTAAACAGATGGGACAGACAGACAGACAGTAAGGGTAAACAGATGACAGACAGACAGTAAGAGTAAACAGATGGGACAAACAGACAGAAAGGGTAAACAGATAGGACAGACAGTAAGAGTAAACAGATGGGATGACAGACAGTAAGGGTAAACCGATGGGACAGACAGACAGTAAGGGTAAACCGATGGGACAGACAGTAAGAGTAAACAGACTGGACAGACAGTAAGAGTAAACAGACTGGACAGACAATAAGAGTAAACAGACTGGACAGACAGTAAGAGTAAGGGTAAACAGATGGGACAGACAGACAGTAAACAAATGGGACAGACAGAGTCCTTTGTGTTGTTGTTGTTCCTGAGCTGACAGAGGTCAGGATAAGGGGATGCAGCAGGAGAGGAATGTGTGAACTGCAGCAACAACGCAGGCCAGTTAATCCACAGCAGCCCGATCGCCCAAACCCTCACCCGCCTCGCTCACTACACAACGCTGACCCTGAATCTAGCCGGACCAAGAGGGGTGAGGAAAGGAGAATAGGCAAAATAAAACAGAAGAAACACACGACGTCCACTTGTTTTGTTAATTACTTAAGCACGGGAAAAATGCTAAATCCCTGGTTTAGGCTGCAGGCGTTTCTCCCCATCACTGTGGTTCAGTACGGCTGTATTCAGTCTCGAACCAAACAATTTCTTGGAGGCTGACATGAATTTCATCGACTTGCATCTTTGAAACCGGAGCCTCTTCCAATAAAAGTGCAACCCAACTGTCTTGTCTGATCGCACTTAAGCATGTCTGACCGTCCCATGGCACTGTGCCCAGCTGGTATAACACACTCGGAAGATAGGGTCTGTGGACTTGTCGACCAGGTTCCCCCGTGGCACCCTGAACCTAATCAGATACTAAATGCTTAAAGAGTGAAAACATGTGCAATGCAGGAGGAAACCAAGTTGCAATCTACATGATTCCAGTAATTTTTATGTATCTGGCAGCAGTGTTAATGGCGTGGAAGATTACATAAGAGTCCCTTCCAGACAAAGAGTAGACAGCGTTCTCCTTCCAGCCACAGGTCTCGGAAGAACACAACGTTTCCCGGCCTGTCAATCTAGAGCAGCAGAGCAAGTCTGAAGTCGAGTAAGATCATTCACTTTGACCTGCTGTGTACCAAGTGTTTTTGAATGTGTTTGTCTGTGGTATTTAAGGAGTATCGGTTGATGAAGAGTCTCAGCGTAGAAGGTTCAGCCGACCGAATGATTTCAAGGTTTGTGGGCTCATCTATTAAAAAGAATGTCAACAAACAACACAGAAAAGGCAGCAACGATCTCTGTCCAACCTAACAGAGATTGAGAGAATCTGCAGCGAAGAATAGAAGAAACTTCCCAAACAGAGGTGTGCCAAGATGGTAACATCATACCCAAGAAGACTCAAGGCTGTGTAGACTCAATTTGCTGCCAGAGGTGATTCAAACACCGAGTGAAGGGTTCTGGATACTTCATTAAATATTTAGTTAAATACATTTTTGCTTGGTGATTACTGGGCATTGTGTGTTAAAGGATTAGAGGGGGTCTAATCTTTTGAAAATGTAGCTGTAAAATAACACAAATGTGGAAGAAGTAAGTGGTCTAAATTTTCCGAAAGCACGGTATATTGGTAGCTAAATAGCATGGTAGCTGCTATATCCTGCAACATGTATGGATACAGACGTGGTCAAATTTGTTGGTACCCTTATAGCTCACTCAAAAAATGCTTCATTCCTCCTGAAAAGTGATCAAATTAAAAGCTACTGTATCATGTATGCTTGCATGCCTTTGGTATGTCATAGAATAAAGCAAGAGAGCTGTGAAAAAAGATTATTATTGCTTATTCCTCAAAGATATTCTAAAATGGCGCAAAAACATTTGTTGGTACCCCTTATTAAAGTGATATTTTAAACTAATTTGTTTCTTCAATTAGTATTACACATCTCCAATCTTGTAAATCAGTCATACAGCCATATTAAATGGACAAAAAGTATCACTGTGCTATTTGGTATCATGAACATGGACCAGAGAAAGCAAGAGAGAGTTATCTGAGGAGATCAAAAAAACTAATAATAGACAAGAAAAGTAAAGGTAAAAGTTACAAGACCATATCCAAGCAACTTTATGTTCCTGTGACAACAGTAATGCAACAAATTGCATTAAGAAGTTCAAGGTCCATGGGCCAACCTCCCTGGGCGCGGCCACAAGAGGAACATCAGCCCCAGATTAAACTGAAGGGTTGTGCGAGTGGTAAAAAGAACCAAGGATTACTGCCAAATAGATACAAGCTGAACTCCAAGGTGAAGGTATGTACGTTTCAGATCACACCATCTGTCACTTTTAGAGCAAAAGTGGGCTCCATGGAAGAAGACCCAGGAGGTCTCCATTTCTGAAAGAAAAACATAGAAAAGCCAGACTGGAATTTGCTAAAATGCATATTGACAAGCCACAAACCTTGAGAGAATGTCCTTCGGACAAATTAGCCAGAATGTTTACTTTTTGGCAAGTCACATCCGCTCTATGTGCGCAGAGGACAAAACAAAGCTTTTAAAGAAAAGAACACCACACCTACAGTGGTTGGTTCTGTTTTTGAGCTGCTTTGCTGCATCTGGCACTGGGTTCTTTGAATCTGTGCAGGGCACAATGACATCAAGTCTATGAACGCATTCTAGAGAAAAACGTACAGCCCAGTGTCAGAAAGCTCTGTCTCAGTCGGAGGTCATGGGTACTCCGAGAGGATAATGACCCAAAACACAGCTAAAAGCACTGAAAAATGGATAAAAACAAAATATTAACTATTCTGAAGTGGGCTTCTATGATTCCTGATCTCAATCCAATCAAATATCTATGGAAAGAGCGGAAACTTGCAGTCTGGAGAAAACATTTGATAGCAGTGATTGCCTCCAAAGGTTCTGCTACAAAATATTAGGTTAAGAGTCCCATCATTACTGTCCATGTTATTTTCATTTGTTTTATTATTTACAATATTATGTTGAATAGAAAATTGCCCAAGATGCCCAGTGACAGTACATGTGCACAATGAGGACCACCTTGTGTCACAAGATGCCCAGTGACAGTACATGTGCACAATGAGGACCACCTTGTGTCACAAGATGCCC
Source organism: Novumbra hubbsi (assembly GCA_016801125.1). NCBI lineage: Eukaryota > Metazoa > Chordata > Actinopteri > Esociformes > Umbridae > Novumbra > Novumbra hubbsi. Next base: position 41,788 of record JACXGK010003771.1, read on the forward strand.
AGTGACAGTACATGTGCACAATGAGGACCAATGAGGACCACCCTGTGTCACAAGATGCAATGACTCAAATTAGTTGCAAAGAATGATCTGACAAAAAGAAAACATTTGTGCCGTGTGTCTTAATTGAAATATATTACTGTGGTAAACATGCAGTAATTGGTAGTAATTGAAACAGGCAGGCCGCTTCTTGCATTGCAACGATAGTTCCGTTTTATGCAACAATACAGCCACGTTTGTATAGAGCATATGCCCTCATATAATAGAATAGATAGAAACTTTATTGTCGATCCAGGATGAAGATGTTTCTTTGGCATCACCACTCTGCAGGTGGGGTTCTGGGTCAAGGACTCGCCGCTCCATCTTCCCTTGTTGTCTCTGCTAAATAAGGCATAATAACAACAACAAACTGCCAGGAGGGACTAGTACAGGGAAAGAACAGAAGACATGTTCATGTGACCTGCTGATTCAAACCTCCTGCAGGTCAGAACAGAAACAGCCATGTACAGCAAAATGCAGAGAAACAAAAAAGTTCTTTCTTCTACACTCCTAAACCAGTCAAGGAGTTGCTAGAATGACTAGAGGCCACTAATTAAGAACCCGACGTTATAAAAAGTGCTACAAAAATGTCAATTAAATTATATTTACTTTTTTAAATGAAAAGTGTGTGGACCCTGTCTTGATTGTCACTAACCCAAGTTTGAAAATCCCTGCAATAAAATATAATACAAGTGGGCCAGTAAGAAAGTATTAAAATGCACACACAATTATCAGTATGTCTGTATTGGAATGCCTGCCGGTTGGGGCAGATCCCTCATGCAAAAGTTCCAACAATGACTTTGAGAATTTCATTAAAAAAAAACAAAAGCAATGGCCAATATTTTTACTATGCAGGCAATCCTCAAAGGAAATGAGGCTTTGTCTGTCCCAGGCAGAAAGACAGGCAGAAAGACATTTGAGAAATGCTGGTCTAGATGACAGCCAG
>JACXGK010003772.1:8053-42769 GCA_016801125.1 Novumbra hubbsi
CCCCCCCCCCCCCCCCTCGTTCTGATAGGCCCTATCCACAAGTGTTGAAAAATAAATCCCTTTTTATTATCCGAGGGAGGGCGTCCAGGTTTTTCCTCGTTTTTACAAGTGTCTAGTTTTTGGGCGTACTACCAAAGGCAAAGAAAAGCCTCCTGATTTATAACCAAGACCTCTGACCAGGCATTTGATGTCAGCGAGACACCCAGACAGACAAACAGGCCGTAAAACGCTCAGTGGAGAGTGGGAGAGGTGAAACATCAAAGATTCCCGCGTGACTGCCGGACCCCACGGGGGTTCTCCGTTTCGGCAGACTTACCACCTCACTCACCAAGCAGACACTTGGCAGCTCCGACGCTCGGCTCACGTCTCTGGTAGGAGCGAGGGTGGGGACCGGGAATTTCTCAGAGTCTTCCACAGTTGGGATGGAGACGGTTCGCTGCCTTGAAACAGAAGCCACACACACTATCGGGCACAAGGGTTCAGCACCTGGAACTCTTTCAATCCAATGAATTACTTTGTTGGGGGCGGGGGGGGGGGCTCCATTTAGTATTGTAAGACTGCCTTTCTAGGTTGAATACATTTTGCACCAATCTTGCCCTGCCTGCAAATCACTGCTTTGTGCTGCTTTTGGCTACAGGGCCAGAACTCTTCTGGTAGTTAGGTTTTGTTCAGGAGACCCGGGCCTGGTTCTTCCAAAGGGTCATCTGAGAGGAATGTAAACAAATTAATACAGATTAACTTTAATGGCTTCTTCAAATGTCTTTTTGGGCCGCCCTCCGAGGAGGATTAACTTAATGGTAATTCAAATTTTCTTTTTTTTTCCCCTTTCTGCCTATTTATTTCTTTCTCTCTCGTTGGCTCAAGGGACTGGAATGACGAGCATTGGCCCTTTTTTGCGCTGACTAGTGGCTAAATGTACAACAGTTAGCGGTAGGCTAAGTTGGATTTGAAGGTTTAACGGGTGGCTGCGTCTGGTCACATTTGAGGCGTGTGTGTGTGTGGGGGCAAATGTATTCTATGCACACGCGTTGTTCCCGATACCAAAGTGAGTGTTGTGATTGGGCGAAGTGTGATCTCACGACGAGCCCTGAAACCCCTCGATTCATACAGCGGGGTTCCTATGCCGGGGCCTCCCGTCTCCTTTTGTCCTGTCAGATCAGCTCGGTTTACATTCTGTCACGTCCAATCAGTGATGGGGCCATACGTTATTAGGAAGAGGGGAAGAAAAGAGCCGATTTTTACTGTATTGGAAGCGGAGGCGCTGCCCACCCAAGTTTCGTTGCCGTTGTTCGTATCCCGTGTCTGTGAGGGGAGAGGGGTTGTTCCTGCTGAAAGCCTGGTCCCCCGGGAGCCCGGCTAGTAAACCTGTCACATTCTGTTCTTAGCGGTCCCGGCTGGGGTTTGCGTCGCAACGTGGTACCAAGCCTGCCTACTGAGCTCAGTCTCACTATGAGTTTAATAACCGACGGCTTCATGGACTCGCGTTAGCTGTTCCTGCCCGTTCGTTAACTGTCCGGCACACCAGAAGGAACCGGACCGGGGAGGTCTGTCTGACTTGGCATCTGGGTTTAAGAGTTTTTTTTTTTTTGGGCTGATGTAACATGTGATGTAACATGTACTGGTTTTAGGTTTTTCGGCCAAATTACATTTCATAAGGAACTTGCACAAAGGCTTTCCCCACTGGCCGGTAAGTATCGAAGGCTCGTTGTGGTGTAAAAGCGTTGTTGGTGGCTCAATGACAAATCAAAGTGTGTGTGCAGACGCTCAATTTGGATCCTGTAGATGGCCTGCATCCCTGGCAGGGGGTGAACAAGATGTTCCCTTGAATTCCCTTTTACCTTTGAGCCTGATACCGTCTGTCTCCCCGCCTCCCTGTCCAACTGTGCGCACAATGTGTCCATGTGAATATCTTCTGTGTGTGAGACGAGCTTTAATATACAGATGTGTATATCCTCTTTATATACACATTGCTACTTGTTTCCCTACACACACACACACACACACTGTCTGTCAAGAGCTAGTAACTTTGCATTTGCTACATGCTCTCTTTGTGCTGGCATCTGTCTGTTCACTACGTAGCCGGTTTCTGACTGCATGGGTCTCTGTCTTCTACCCAGTCGGACCAGCCCAGTCCGGCCAGCTCAAGCTCCAGCCCGGGATTTGCAGCCAGCCACAAACGGCAAGGTAACATGAAGCCGTATGAACCTTTTCAGATCACTGCAACAAACGGTTTGCTTTTTGATTTTTACCCGTTGTCTTCCTCTCGCTCACCGGCGCTCGGGTGGTTTTGTTCCACAGTGGCTGAGTTCGTCCGCCGGAAGGTGGTGGCAGTCCCCTCCACCGCCCACACAGGTAACACCTGAACACCACGCCCCGTCGCCGTCTTGTGACGAGAGATTCGTCCGTATCAAATGAAATGTCCAGGAAAGTACGCTTCAACAGTCTCTCTCTCGCTCGGTCTGTCAGTGTTGGGTCCTCTTCGTTCGATCATCCACGACCTGCACTCCGACGACAACGAGGGGGATTCTGACGACGACCCGGACGACGACATGGACTCCGACCTGGAGCGGCCGACGATGCACACCCACATGATGCACCATCACCGCCACCGCCGGTAGGTAGGCCCGCTCCATCGGCTCGGCTGGGTGGCCCCGTGCCTCCTCCCGCCGCCGTGCCCGCGAGCAAGGCTGCCGTGTGCGTGTGTGTGTGTGTGTGTAACACGACCGTGGACAGAATGCCATGTAAATGGCGTCCCGTCCTGAGGAACTAAGATGCATTGCGTTCCAACCGTTGTTGTTGTTGTCCGTCCGCAGCGTCAGTTTGAGCGACGGCAGCGAAAGCGAGAACAGCTCCGCCCCCTCGCCCAACGCTCGCCATGAGCCCCCACCTCTACTGAAGACCAGCACCACCCAGGTGAGGCCAAGAAAACAACCTGGGTTATTAGGCCTCTTTACTTGTCAGAGGACGGCTGCTCGCATGTCACCAGTAAAACGGAACAGATGTCCCCTCGTGTTCAGTGTTCTGTTGACACGGTGGCACGTCCCGAAACAAGGCGAAATGACATTAACCAACCGCAATTAGCTAAACGGAATTGAACAAGTTCGGGGGGGGGGGGGTTTCTCCTCCCACCCTTTTTATGTAAATCTTTATGTAAATACCGCATTTACATAAACGCTTTAGGAGGAACCGTGTTGTCTACTTTGTTGCTTCTCCTCATTATGAAATTGGACACAGCTGTTATTTGTATTAGATGCCACTTGTAGGGAAACGGGTCTTATTAGCGTCCCAAAGGACATTCCCAGGATGCATTTTTGTGATACGCCAGCCACACTGCTACTCGTAAATAATGACCGCTTTGTGAACAAAGCAGTGGGCCGGTATGGTAATTCCATGCGGTGTTCGCCGGGAACAAATTAGAAGGGAACACGCGGGCCTGTACCTGAACTCGTCAGATGACAAAATGGCGGGTTAGGTCCGTCGCTGCAAATGTTTGCGCGCTAATGAGTAGAACCCTGATGTCTCGCAGATCCTGGAAGTAAAGAGCCCCATTAAGCAAACGAAGCAGGACAAGAATAAGAACATTGACTGTGACAAGGTGAGTAGTGGTTTTGGTTCAATGTGGTTGTGGTCACGTTGTCGCGTTTCCACTGGCTGTATCGTTAAGGCGTTTTTTTTCCGTTCGGTCAGGACAAGTTGGGGTGGAATACAAAGTTAAGGGGCAGTTATTTACGCGGTAAATAAAACCAGAGGGTTTAACGGTTTTTGTCCCATACGTCTGCCAGGCATATCTGGAGGAGCTGGTTGAGCTTCACAGAAGATTGATGGCACTACGAGAGAGGCACATACTTCAACAGGTGAGATCTCGTGTGTGTCTTTAGTACAATGTAGATCTGGATGACCGGTAAGTTTGCAGTTACCAGTGTCCTCCGGAATAGTTGTGTATCATTATTGATTAATATTTAATTGTTGAATCCCCATTTTATTGCATCAGAGTCTATTTAAGAGAACTTCATGCGACTACCCCTTGTGTGAATGATAAAAGGAATAAACCACTGGTGTTTGATGTTAATAACCAAGGTTTGCTATTCAATGTAAATGAATGGACAATGAAACCCTGGAGTGTTTCTATATGGATGAATGGTCTCAAACCACTTGGTCTTAAACCCCCATGTGTTTTCCTACCCTATGAAACATATAGGAGATGACTCTGGGCTGTTACCTTGGAATCGCCAACATTTCCCACAGTACTGAATATTTTAGCTTTTTAGGGTTTATTGGTATTGTTTTTAGGTTAGGGGTGTGTTTAAAACCACTTCAAATTGTATATTTTGCGCAACACATCAACAGTTGAACGAGTCCTCTATGCGTGTCTGGCAATGAGAGAGGATTTGCTTAAACCTGTTGCCACTCCACCTTTGAGCGCGTGTCCTTTAGCTCATGTTCACAAGGCCTGTCGTGCGATCGCTGTTGCCGAGAGGTGGCCCGGCTCTGCTAATGAAAAGTTTGGCTCTGAGCACCGGTCGGTGGGAGAAACCCACGCACAAACAACGTCAACAAGCCGAGCGCTGAGTTGTGGCGTAATCAAGCTAATCCTCTGGGCGTTTGGAGAAGTTGGAGCGTTTGGAGAAGTTGGAACATCCTAGTGGATTTCCAGATCCTCCGAATGGGAGACATGGGAATGATTAACTTCCTAACCTCCCAACACTGTTTTTCCTCTCCGCCCCCCTTCCCCGGGAAACCACAAATTGGAAATGGGCTTATTTCATAATATGTACATATAATGTATCTACAATTGCATTTCTTGAAGAATTCTGATGGAAACAGTGTGGGACTGTATGTCCGGTGTGACTTAACCCTGTTATGAACGACAAAATGGAAAAGGGGTGTCAGCCAAAGTTCCGTCCTACCTGACTGGATATATGAGTGGGGGGGCAGAGACCCGGGGGATTGGTTCTGTCTGTCGTGTCACAACAATGGGCAGAGGCCCCGCCAGCACTTTGGGAGGGAGGACACTAAATAGGCTTCACATTGGAGGCCCAAGCCCTGCTTTGTAGTAGGTAACGGATCAGATTAGGGTCCACGTTTACCTTACAACACCATCCAGACTGACCCGCAATAATCACCATGACAAAAACATTTATTCATGTACAAACACACACACACACACTATTTCACTCGCACTCTGTCTCACGCTCTGTCTCTCTCAGAAGATGGCGGGAACCAGTCTGAAACATGGCTCTGTATGCAAGGAATGGATGGCTTGAATAAGGGGCGTCCATTTTCTAAATTCTCCCGCGTTAAGTGTCACCAAATGTGTTTTAAGTCGACTGTATTGTGCTCGCTTCAACGTTGTTTGTTACTGGGATTCTCTGTAAGACCTTACGGACAAAGACTAGGACTCTGTTTCTGATCAATAGTGGTCAATATATGCTGCTTTGATTTACAAAATGATCTGAGCACATCCATTTTGTTTTAGCTGGTGGACATGCAGTGAATATCATTGATGTTCAATCTAGAACATTCCCAGGTGTGTGCACACCTCCTTCCCGCTAGGATGTGGGTTTACATACAACGGTCTGGCGTTGAGCTAACAGAGTGGTGCTTTCTCTCACCCAACAGATCGTGAACCTCATTGAAGAGACTGGCCACTTCCACATCACAAACACCACTTTTGACTTTGACCTCTGTTCCCTGGACAAAACCACGGTGCGGAAACTCCAGAGTTACCTGGAAACGTCCGGAACGTCATGAGGTACGAGATCAGCTTTCAGCGACGAGGAATAACATTGAAAGAACGTCCTCTTTTTTCATTTTTCCTTTTCGTCCTTTTCTCGAAAACGTGAACTTTTCGCGGCGCCACAGAAACGTACCGGGAACTACCTGCCACGGCATGGCCCTCTCCTGGGTTTCTAGCGCCTGGCGGTGGTGGGCACTCCTCTGCTTGTCGTAACTAAGCTCGCCATGCGATCAGGGGAACCCAGGAGCGTAATAGACCGGAATGGCGTGCCACGTCACTCTGGACACGAATCCCGTCGACCAGGAATATCACCCTGAAAGCCTTGAAGAAATTCCACAGTTGAAAGGAAAAACAAAATGGGGGGGGAAAGAAACAGAGACCTTGCTCTTAAAACAAACGTGCATATTATGACCATGTATGTATATTGAATTTTTTTGTTCTTTGTGACGGATGATGCATGTTCAACACTGCCTTAGCACATTTGTCAGTCTTTATTTATTGAGTTTGAGGTCAAGGATGTGTGTGTGTGTGTGTGAGAGTGTTTGTGTGGCGTGTGTGTTTGTGTTAATTATAGCAAAACGGAATTAGTCTTGTGCAAGCACTTCACAGCAAGCATCTCTGTCTCTGGAAGTACGATGGAGCAGCCAATCGCAACTTTGGGATTTCTATTGTCTCATTATGTGACCGGTAACTTGGATGATAATCAGATGTCCTGCCATGTTAGGATAGGAGTTATCCTCTAAAATGTGCGTTTGTTATCAGCACGCAATGGTACAAGCTAAAGACAAATCATGGACTCAAACTGGCGCAAGTAAAGATGTCCTCTGTAGTTTGTGTATATTTTCAGCCCAGTATAGTTTTGAGAGCGAGACGAAATGGGGCCCTGTTTTCTGTGCACTACATCATTGAATTGTTTACAGAATCACACTTTTTCTTTTTTTGCAATTTGTATGCAACGTTACAAATCCAATTTATGACGTGTCATACATTTGGTGTGTTTAAGATCCCGGAATGCATATTTAACTTAAATGTATATTCCGTTCTTGGAACCAAAACTTGAATTGATGTATTGGATGAAGACAACACACATTTCCAATGTGTGCTGCATGTTGTTTTTGCAAGCTCTCACTTGTATTCCACGTTTCTTGCTTTCCACAAGTTGAAACATAGCCGAGTATTTGTAATCTATTGTCAGCAGGCCTGTGCTAAAATTTAACCATTATTGAATCCTGGGATTTTTTGAGGGGGAAAATATACTTTGAATCTTATTTATTTCAGTGGTACTTCAATTGCCAAATTAAAGTTGCGTTTAAGAATTGACAACATGTAAGTTATAATTTTCTTTTAAATTTGTTTAATTTGTTGTATTGGCCATTGTCCTCTTTGCTAATCCGAAAGAATTGAAGTTGATTTTGACCGGTCTTCAGACGGCGCCTGCCATGGTGGAAGCTATTTACAGGGCTACTCAAAGGCAGAATATGTTGGGAGTTGAGCCTTTTTGGAACTTGTGTTGACCCCTATCTGCCTTAAGAGTTCTTGTTTATTCTTAGGACATACAATAAACATTCTGTATTTTGTACAGATGAGGACATGTGCAACCTGTAGTGAAGAGTTCTTGGAGCTGTGTGATTTTTGAAATTTGTTTTGTATGCTGTTGCGATGTCTTATTTGTTGAATGATGAATTTAAGAAAATGTATTTCTAAGCCCAAAGATGTTTGTTTTGTTTGGGAAATCATGGTATATTGTTTATGTTTGTATATAAACTTTGTATGCGATAACAATGTCATTTTATTTTGGGAAACTTTGAAAGTGTTCGTTATCGTAGTCTAAAATCCAACATATGCTTTAGACTAGGCTATAGCTAGCTGTTATTTGTCATTTGATTTAATATAGTTTTTGGAGAACTTGCAATGCAGTCCATATGGCAAAGAAAGACTTGGGTTACATAAATTTTTGTAACCACAGTTTAATTTAAATGACAAGGTTATATGTAAATATAATTTTGATTCACACTAGCAAACAAGAACCTTGCTGTGCCCTTTGGTGAAACACAATCGTGTGAAGCCCTTTGACCAGACCACTGACCTGGAAAGAATTTAAACTCACTGACTGTGTCGATTACCTGGTAACTAACATGTTGCACTTCGTCGAACAATTGTCTTTGTTGCTGAAGAAGAGTTTGGATGGCAAATGAGGCTTCACAGCCTCATTTTAAAGTTTAAAATACTTTTTGAGAACCAGCCTTTTTACATCACCATTTTGTTTGAGTGAAACCTAGTAAGACCAGTAGCCACGGTGAGGGTTTGTCGCAAGGTAACGTGCGACCGTTGTCCTTTTCACCTGTGGATAAGTAACTAACTTGCAAATCTGGCACCAAGTCTTGCTCTTCGAAATAACATTATTATCAAAATGATTAGGCCTTTTTGAATCTTTACACAAAAGATACAAAGCAAGGACAGGCTGTCTGGGTGGTCCAGTTAGCGGGAGTGTTGTATCAAGACTTTTATCAAGATGGATTTATGTAGTCTCCATCAGACCTAATGGGGAAATAGCTATGCGTTGTAATTGTTATTTTCAACTTTGGTCCAAGGACTTTCGGACCTTGCTGCACCCATCGAAGGTTCTGACCAGAGACCTGTCCTGATGAGTAACGACAGTGAAGCTTCAGGTTTAAAGGTATTCTTTCAACCAGACACGCCGGTTTACGTCCGCGCTTTAAATCGCCTTCCCAACAACAACGTGATGAATGGAGGCAGGCAGGGGTAGAATGGTTCTCTTTTAGAGCATCTGATGGGTGATGCCAAAGGAATTGCAAAATGAACGCCATTTTGAAAGTGTAGTGTAGTCTGAGAACGGCACTCTCAATAGCGTCACCCAAAAGCTAGGCCGTTGAAAAGCATCTTGTCTATGAACATACACATGATGGTGTGCTGCTGGAAACCAAGCCTGGGCTTTGGAACTGTTCCACTCTTCGTGACTCAGTGTTAGTAATAGATCAGACTAGGCGGGATCCTTCATTTGTTATCCAACTTCGTTCTCCCTGACTGTGTGTTTAGAGTTGTTAGGGTTTTTTGTTTAGCCATAGTTCCTTAAGCGCTTGTCTTGAGAATGTACTGTATTGTGATTCTCTAGAGCAGATTGCTAAATGGACTGCGGCAATGAGAGCGCTGTTCGGCGATGAGAGCGCTGTGCGGCGATGAGAGCGCTGTGCGGCGATGAGAGCGCTGTGCGGCGATGAGAGCGCTGTGCGGCGATGAGAGCGTGGTGGTGGTGCCGCCCTCTAGGGCGTGAGTGGAATAACCATGTCCGGACACATCAGATGGATGATCATGTGACTGCTCTTCACCTTTGAGCCTTTTCCGTTTCCAGCCTGGGATGAAAAAGCAGCCTGGGCAAAAAAAAAAAAAAACTGAAAATGGCAGAACAGGGGAGACCCCCACAATAATCTCCCTAAGAGCATACATTGATCGTCACCCTGGAACGAGGCCAAGGCCGGATGGAAGGTCTCCCTCCCTCTGAGCCTCTGGAAGGCAGTCAAAAAGCAACTAGAGGAAGTCATTAAAGCCGAAGGTTGGTGAGAGGTCTCACCCCCACCCCCCGTCTATCCCCTGAAGGCATGCTTCAGACTGGTGACAAAGGCCCCTCTAAGTGCTCACCACACAAAAGAAAAGGGGTCCTCGGCATCCCAAGGTTCATGCCCGGCTCCAGGATTACATTGAGCAGGAGGCGCAGAGGAGCGGACATTTCTAACATGAACACCTGTGGGTGACTTAACAGAAATGGCTATTTGTGTTTCCTTTTCTAATTGACATTTGACAACTGGTTATTTGGATTGCGTGGCTAGTGTTGTCCCCCTGAGAATCGCGAATTGGTGTGCTGTGAAAACGTCTCACCTACGGTGAACCTGTTGATTATTCAGTGCTTGCAGGTCATCGAGGTTCACATTCTATTTTGAGGGAGGAAACGGATGTGGTTTCCGACCACCGAAGTGTCCCTGGTTTGCCCCGGAGGATCCACCCCTCCAACTAGTCTGCCGGTGTCTTCAAACACGCCCCCAGGGACCCTAAACCCCAAGGCAATTATCACGTGCTTTAGCTTCGCGGGTCCCTGGCGCTTTTTCTCCGTGTGGCCAATCGCCTTGGCCTTGAGTGGTCGGCTCTCCTGTGGAATTCTGGGTGGCAACTCTGTCACCCACGAAAAAAACGGCACGCAAATTAGCTTAGCAAAAATCTGATCAAGTTATGTAAAGGATAAAAGCGAGCAGACTTCAAAGCGCACAGAGAGAGGAGGGGGCACTCAGCGGGGAGTAGTGGGACCCCCCCCGTCTTTCCATACAGGCAGGAACCAGGCAGGAGCTGCATTAAGGGTTCCCCCAGAGGGAGGGTCCCCAGACGCTTGTTTTTATTTGCCCTTCTGCTCTCGTCTTTGTCTCCCCACCCCTCAGATCAGGCTCCCATCCTTTAAGGGAGTTGAGCCTTTTTGGAAGGCAATCCCCAACCCTAGACGCAAGTTTGTCTTGACGTTACACATTGATTCACTGAGCAACATTTTGTATGTTTTTTGTTGTTGTTTGAAGGTGTGTTGAAGGTGTGGTGCGGGGTGAAGGTGTGTTGCGGTGTTTTTAACGCCGTCAGCATGGTCGCTTGTCCTTTTTAAACACGCAGCTCATCGCCTCGACGCGTGCCTTGCCACACAAACTGACGCGAACGCTACACCACATGGGTTTTCCAGGAAAACACTTTTAGCACGAATAGTTCAGTGATGTGGTGAAGTTAAAGCCAAGTGAATGCCCCTCTGTTCTTTAGATTTTGGTGTCGGTGAGGCTTGGCTTGTTCCTTCTGCGTCCCCCCCCCCCCCCCCACACCAGCTTTGTTCCTCTTTGATGGAACTGTGCGGGCCAGTGAGTCGTGACCCCTGGCAGCCCACAGCAGTCTGGGTAAGTCCGCAGACACTCAAACCCGCACACACACACAATGTCTGCCACAGAAATGGAAGGAGGGGTCAGAGAAGGGCTTAAAAGAAAACGCATTCAATTGAACTCCGACTTCCAATTTAATCTCATCCAAAGGTCACGGGCATGAAGGCTTCTTTATTAACCGTTGGATTTGTCCCTACATGACACATGCAACCTACAACCGCCCTTTTTCCCGGCGATAAGTAACCGTCATGTTACTAAGTTACCACAAGGGGTCAGGACACATTTGGCAACCCACACAAAGCTGTGTCCCATTTACCGCCCTGGGTAGAGCTCCCTACGTGCCCTCTTGCACCCCTTTCCTGTGGCCTTCCATCCAAGATGGCTGCCGTGTGGCTGGCGATGAGACTAGAAGGTTCTATTTAGTATTTGGGTCAACAACCTTGACGCTTTATGCTGCTGTTCTCTAATCCATTTGCAAGGCTGTGGCGTCAACACAAAATGATACGGTCATTGGGCCATCGAAAAGGTGGCGCTTGAAAAATGCAAATGATCGTGAAGTCTTACTTTTTGCTGATTTTTAATAGCTTGTCATCTGTGGCAGGAAGTTCTCAAGCTCTTTATAGTAAAAACAAATATAGACAAGTCCTTCGCCGAGCATTTCGGTGCCGGTTTGTGTATTGTTCTGCTGTACATCAGAGGCAGACAACTCGTGCTCACGGAAAGCTGCGTGGGGTTCAGGATTTTGATTTAATGATTTGCAATACCATGTGCGTTGAATTTAATCGGTCACTGAACTAATGACAATTAGCGCCATATGTGAGATCAATATCCAATCTCGATCCACTTACATCAAAGTCCTGAGGAGGGTTGGGTTTGCTTGAGCTTTCCGGACCTGAACAATAAACTGAACCCAGCTTTGCTCAGCCTGGTACAGGAATGATTAATCATGTTTACACGAACATCCATGGAAGGAGTATGTATATACACACACACATACAGTGCTTTCACAAAGTGTTCGGAACCATTCACATTCACCATATTTTAGACATGTTTTTTCGGATTTATATAAGTAATAAAGTAAAAAAAAAAAAAAAACGTTTGCCAATTGGAAATCCAAAAATGTAAACATCTCATGCATGTAATTATACTAATTATAATAATTTACCATGACACACAGATATAGTTCTGATGCATCCTGGGTCCTTTGATACAATCGATGTATCTAGGCATGTTGCAAAGTAAATTGGTGGGGCATGTAGAAAAGTCCCCACATTTCACTGTGCATATCAGAGTATATACATATAAGTGTACTCTGAGATGGCATTGTCAAGGCATAAATCTGGTTGAAGTTATTTAAATTGCTAAACCACTGAAAGTTGCCAGGAGAGCGTTGAGTTTATATAATTCTAAGACTGGCCAGAATTGAGAGAAGAATGAATGAAGCAAAAATACAGTGGTCTTTGAACAAAACCTAATCCAGAGCACACCTAAGACTGTGACGAAAAACAACCATACAATTACTTTGTACAACGGTAAAAAAACTTTTGATGTTCTGTTACAAAAGCGTGTACTAAACAATCATTGCGGATGGGAGGACATGCTTTGCCAGACAGAACTTTCCGGTGCCGCAGTTTAGATAGGGCTCTAAGTTGGTCCCAATGCTGTTTAGAATGATCTCACTTTCGTATTACCGGACTCAAACGATGATTATTATTATAATAATAGCGAAACGGGACTAATATCCGGCAGCTTGGACAGCAGCTTTCCCCTGGCTTGTAATCTCCCGTAAAGTAGCAGTTCCCATAATCTGGTGACGACATGTTCCGTTGTGGCATAAACCTTAGATGCTCCCTGCGCGTCTCTCCGAAGGCCCCAGATGTGAGGGGATGGCTTCCAACAGGACATTGGGGAACTCTACCTGTGCATCCCAAATGCCCCCCCACCCCCCGGTATCGGTCACTGTTTTTTGTTATAGTGCTACGAGCTTTGTGGCAAAAGCAGTGCACTACGTAGGAATAAAGTGTGCTCTTCGGGATGTACCCTAACAGCCTCAAGGTGCGCACTGCTTATTTCCTGCAGTCTAATTGAAAACAAATGAACAGAGTCCCCCTTTTTTTTCTTTCTCGTCGTAATTGAATGAGCGGTTCAATGCCGTGGCGATTTCTTGGCTCACGTCTCCGTTTGGGAACAGTGGGCTTGGAATGGTCTTGATGGAGGAGAGGCTCATTAACTGAATACCTTTCATCATGAATACAAAACAAATCATTAATTGTCCCATCCGTCTACTGCCCTCGCAACCAAACCTGTTTTCGTTGAGGATCAGCTATTTTAAAAATTTACATTAACTTAATTTTCCTACTACAGAACCCATTATTACCGTTCCGTAGTGAACTAAATATTATTTCTGAGATTATGGGCAGTGTTTTTCAGTAGCATGAGGAGGCCATATTATATTATTTCAACATTCAACATCACAGCTCATCCACCACCCTCACAAATCTCGCCAGATTGTATCTTCACCGACAAGCAATGCTTCCTGTCCAGCACCATGGGAGATGTTTTTCCAACTTAACTCACACTGCATTGCCCGAAGAAACCACATGGTCCTGGGCAGTTTACAGAGGTGGCATGCCCCTAAAGCCTGGATGACATCACCAATCCATCATTAAATAATCAAGTCTGTCAATTATGTTCAACTGTACATGGCATGTTTTACACAACGCACAAGGGCAAAAGTCGTTCTCATTTGGAAAGCTCTGAACTCCAATCATGTCTGTACTTTCGTGTTTACAAAGTTCTTTGACATTTATCTTCCGGGGACACTGAGGATAAAGGAGTTATTTAGGTTTTCTAATTAACTATTTTATGTTTAATTACTGCATGGAGATTAACTGTGGCCAATCTTGGCATTAGTTCTTCAGTGTGTTTTGTGAACTTGTGTCTGTTGTTTTACCTCACAGGTGGCTGAGGAGCAACTACTAGGGATTCTGTTCATTCACGCCGCTGGCAGATCTTCATGCACCTTTTATGTAATCAAACACATTCTGTGGCAGTACATGTACATCGATGGAAAACAGCTTAAACCGATCGTCCACATTTGGCCACAGTTTGTAATTCCTCACGTAGCACATGGCAATGTGCCACCACTTAACTGTAGGTTATTTGTTAAGAGAAAGCTCAGTGGGAACTTTTAACTGTCTGGAATAAATTGAGACTGTGCATGTTACCGGATCTTCACCCCCCAACCAAACAAAAATACCTCAACTCTGAGTCCTGCTGCTATCGTCTTCTCTAATACAGATCACCTGTGAGGCAGTAACAGATTAGAACATGTTGCACCAGCGACACCTAGTGGCCATGGGTTTAGTTTGGTATACTGTGTCAATGCATACCGGACTCTGGACAAAATCTTACTGTGTGGTTACAAGGGAGGACTTGTTTTAGTATAATAAGACAGCAGCATACCCCAGTAAGCAGTTGCATGTTTGATGAGGAAGGTTGTGTTCTCAGAATTTCTTTCTGATACACTCCCTGCAGCAAAATTCCTGTTATAGTCTCATGAAAGTTTCTCCTGCATTCAAAATGTATTTGTGGTTTCATTTCTGAAGCTGACAGGACAGCTGGGATGAAGATGATCTGAATCCACTGGCTGCCAGACGGGTGGCAGACCGCCACATGACTAGCTGAAACATTTGTCACCTAGTATGCAAATCCATTCTCTCCCCCGTGAATAGCAATTCCCAAGTAGAAGCCATACATTTTTATTCCGGGAGCCACAGTTCAACCCATTCACTTAAGCACACTGACATGCGAATTGGCAGAAACAATTGGGACAGTTTAGCATGGGGCTGGTGACCCCAGAAATCTGTTATAGGAGAGCCACTGACAATCTTGAGGTGACATACCAAAAGCCATAACTGAATTTCAGGAAGTTTTGTCAAAGTTGGAAGAATAAAATATAAACTACATTATCCAAAATCGACAGGTAAAAACTGATATCCTAGTTTAAGTTATTCAGTTAATGTTACCATCATCTGATGTGCAAACTAACACAACAATCCTGATTTTGTGTTATACATGTTAAGCAATTTGCAATCATTCATGTATATTTTTCAACATTGTTCATGTAAATCATTTACATGGTACCTAATGCTACAGCGGATAGTAGCATATCATACATGTGCAACTCATGAGGGGTGGGCAAATAGTTGTGTGCCATTGGGACTGCAACATGTATGACAAAAGCATAAAAATACTTGCTAGCCGACAGACCTCTGAACTGTTTCTGGGTCAGAGGGCAAAGTCCTCATGTCAGGTTTCGGGGAACACATTATCGACTCCCAACAGTCTAAAGCTTTGACATTTCTCAAACATGCGGTATCGACACAAAGGCGATGAAAAAAAGAAACTATAGGTTCACAATACCTCGGAGCTTTATTCAAATACAACTTCAAACATGGAAATGCCACAGGTATGCAAAAAATTTACACGATATTAAAACACAATAATGGCAGTTGTACCAAAAAAATAGAAACTTAGCCAAAAATAAAAACCAGCTTCTCTGAAGCCACTTTTTTTTAAAATACCCCAAATGAGTAGATGCAAGCTCAAACATTTAAAGTCCCACAATTTTACCAAGCTAAATATTGTTAAACCATTTTGAAGCCAAATGTCCTGAGATGACAGGACTCCATGCCGCCGTTAATGGAGCTATACAGTCTTCTGCTGTCCCTTTTTCCCGATCAGTGACTTGTGGATATGAGGGATGACACCTGAAAGATACAAATAGATACATGGGACACCGAAATTTGACAAAACTCTGGAAAACTGGTACAGTAACAATCCATGGGGGCAAACAATACATGTGCACTTACCACCACCAGCGATGGTTGCTTTAATAAGGGAGTCCAACTCTTCGTCTCCTCTAATGGCCAGTTGTAAGTGACGTGGAGTGATACGCTTGACCTTCAGATCCTTTGATGCGTTTCCTGCCAGTTCCAGAACCTGAACACCACCCCAGTAAATATTACTTACTAACGCGAGTTCTCAACAACGACTGCATGAAAAGCGATTAGTCATATTCAGGAACCAACCGTTAACCATTTACAAAAATCAACGAATGGCTAAATAAAAACATCCCCTGTTATCCCCAGATCAACGTTTACCTCAGCCGTAAGGTACTCTAGAATAGCCGCGCTGTACACCGCTGCCGTGGCTCCAACTCGGCCATGGCTCGTTGTTCTGGATTTCAGATGTCTGTGAATACGGCCCACGGGAAACTGGAAAACAAGGCGGGAAACGTTAAGCCTGAATGCCTGTTTAACAAACGCGCTGTTTAGTTATCAACAATACACAGCAAGGCAACGCAACTGGATAAATGCGCTATAGTACAACCCAAGCAGTTTGCCACTTGGCGTTAATTAGTTAGATGCGTTAGGCGGGATTGGAAGGTCGAGTGCACGATCAAGTTTTCTAAGTCAGTTACGAAACGTTTACCATCATTGGAGTTGGCATTAGTATAACTAAATATGCACTCACCTGCAACCCCGCTCTCTGTGAGCGCGAAATGGCCTTTGTCTTGGTTTTTCCAGAGTCTTTTCCAGCCTTACCACCAGCCTGTAAAAGTTTGTTACAGTATGGTTATGCATTTACTATGAGACAGGATACACTTCTGCATCAAATCAATTCGCCAGTTTATTCCACATCGCGTGTTAACTATGGCTTTCACTGATTCTCATTGCCACGGCTAATTAGCCGTTAGCAACTAAATACAACGTTAGGTAATCTCAGCCAGCGAAAACAAACTTTATAAAAAAATAAAACCGAACAATGCAACCGTTTAATAACACGACAACAAAATCCGGTCATCTCGAACAAAAATACCATTTTGTACGATATTCCGGCAATTTGCTGCAGCACTGGTCCTCGACAAGCACTAGTCTAGTTTGAACAAGTAGTCCCGCCTCAGATTGCCATGTATTTATGAAGAGGGCTTGATCCGGGACTTTGTGTGGATGGAGACAGCCAATCAATTTTCAAATTCATTGTTTTGGCATGGGTCTTAGCCAATCACAACAAAAAAAGGCTCATTGTGCGGGAAAATGTGACACGTTATTTATCAGTCGATTTTGGATAATGTAGTTTATATTTTATTCTCCAACTTCCGTTCTTGTTGTAGTTCGAAATGACAAGTTGCAGTTGACGATGTTGACAATAACACATGCTGTGTTTTTTTGTTTCATTGCAAATGAATATCTACAAAGATGTTTATTCTTGATAACCAAATAGTTTTATATTCAGTTTCCTTCAAATTGATGTAGTGAATCCATTATGAAACATTGGTTGATAGATACATTCATATTTCATTAGAAAATAACAATAATTTCATACCTTTATTATGTTAGGACATACAAGTGTCATACAAGTGTCTTATTTTATAACACATTTATGGAAAGAGAAAAGGGAAAGAAAAAATAGAAACATGTTTGCTGCAGCAATGGTGATTGTTTTAAAATGTAACAAAATCTTTAACTACAGCTCCAGTATGCAATTTTATATATATCTTTCGAAGGCCACCATGTGCATCTAAACATATGGCCATAAGTAAACTGAATATAGGGTTTACATTAGCTTTGACTGCAACCAAAGTAGCTAAGTATTAGCAAATCTTTAGTTGGGGGATCTTAATGAAATGTTACAGGTTACAAAACAAAGTCATACATATTTGTTCTAAGAAAATCTGAGCAAATGACATGAACCTTAACAAAAAATTATGCATAAGCAATATGGAACACATAGTTCGTAACTGTAATATTCCCACCCCCCACAAGATGGCAGTAGGTTCATAGTTCCATTGCTGAGTTTGGGCTTTATAAAACGTGTAGATTTTTTTGGAAGAACTGCATGGGAACAAGACTAGACATTTAGTTTTTGCAGAGACAACCATTCAACTGTCCAAATTCATGATTAGAGCGGGACACTTTGTAAAATGTATTGCTCCCGCCTTGCCTCAACCGTTACAGAAATCAAACCCACCAAGCGAAACGTCCTTTCAAGAACGATGGTTACCATGGTGAACACAAGATTAGCAATTAAAATATATTTTTTCCTGGATTTGAGAAAATGATCATATGGCACAATTTCGGTAGCCCATAGTGTCTTGGAGGCCTAGATTTGCACTGTCAATATGTGTACCATATCAGGTCTTCTCCTATTGCTTCTAATATCCGCTCAACCAATGGACATCAGCTATGCCACTTTACAGCAGTGAACTTAGAGTTAAAGACTGCTGTGAAATTGACCTTGTGGCCTCCCGACACAACATAGACACGTTAGGCATTTTAGAAATGCAAAGGCGTCACATAATCCGTAGTTTGTGACCTTTTTTGACACAAATATAGTATGCATTGCAAATACATCTTTAAATGTATGTTATATAAATTTAGTAGAAAATAGTAGAAAAGCATTTTTTTCTATACATGGAATACACAGATGGTTAAAACTAAGGGGACCTATAGCGTTGCACTGGGCAAAGACCCAGGTTGGGGACCTACATTTACATTGGAATCATTCCGCTGACTCCCTCCAGAGCGACTGTAGTGAGTTCACACATTCCAATATGGATCCAGGAGAAGAAATGGGTTACTCCCAAGGAGATGTGGCTTTGCACACAAGCAAAGCATTTAATCGTTTTTTGTTATTTTTGGAAAAAGTTCAATTGTCAGAAATATACAAATGTTGGATTTAAAAATATATATATATAAATGGTATTTTTATTACCTCGATTCACTTGAATTTCAATATTTTGTATTTTGAAGGGAAGTTTAAACCTTAAAAGGTGTAAGACATTCCTCAAATAAACATTTGCAAAAAAATAACTTGCATATGTTTTGTGTCAGTAATACCAACTTATTTTTGTGCAATAGTGACACTATGGCAATGCATTGACAGGGGACATCCTCCTGAACTGAACAATGGCAACCTACTTCCAGCATTCAAAGAAAGGTATATGGCGAGACGACGCCCTCCCTAAGCCGATGCCAGAGAAACGCCCCTGCCTCGAGGCAAAGGCCTTTTGTGTGACTTGATCAATTCGGTGCACTTATTTGGATCGGTATGTTCCGCGGGAAGCGTCCAGCAAAAAGGTCAGCCAGTGGCCAACACGGGGTACATAACAGGGTATCCGTGTGCAAAGACTCCCACCGCAATAAAGAAGGATCAACGTAACCTGGTGTACCTTCAATGTAAATGGTAATGACGCCCGTAGGCCACTTGGGGACGTAATGTGTTGAAGGGTAGGTGAGCGTGTTGTATGATCTGGGTTGGTTTGCTAACGCATCAGAACTGTAATAACGTGTCTAGAATGATAATATTAACAGTAATACTTATTAATACTTGGTTAATTAACTGAGGAACGATTCACCCAGACTGTTACTTATGTATGATTAACTTATGACCGGGAAAATATAAATGTAATTCAGCCTCTTGTCTTAGACTGGAAACATGTCATAAACTAGAGAAATACACACTAGTTTACCTCAATATTATCTCATGAATCATGAAGTGTAGGCTGAGGTGTGTTTGAGCTGTGGACAGTGTTTTGAGGTTCTGAGGTGTGTTTGAGCTGTGGACAGTCCTCAACCGAAGGATCAGGCAGCTGCGGTTGTGCCCGCCCATGCATGCTTACACACGACACCCACGAGGTCCTTTAAAGGCACACAAACACACACACACATACAAACAGAAACACATACCGCACTGTAGATATCCGCTCACTGTAAATATCTATTTCCAGTGGGTGGTGGAGTTTCCTGTTGCCGATAGTTGTGTTGCTGTATGTTTTCTTTTAGCACTTCTCCCAACTTTTGATGTCGTGTATTTGGGTTTTCACTCCACACGGACTCCTTTTGAATTCAAAACGTGTCTTGTGTTGCTGTAGCGTTGCGGATGAACCTGCAACAATCCCAATCACAGAAAAATGATTAACAGTGGTGTAGCCACATACGTTTTCGAATACGTTCCATGGTTTATTTGGGTTTCCCTTGACAACAGAGATTTACAGTGCTGTTGTGGTGGCAGACAGAGGATGTGAGCAGGATGAATATGCCCGTTCCAAGGGTTGACTGTTCTTTCTCAGTGGTAGGCAGAAGGCCTTTGCAACCTTTCTTGAAACGTGTGTGTCTGTCCAAGCCTTGAACCTGTCTATGTGAAAACGTCACATAATGCGATGGTTGTAGGTTGTCACGATCACCATCTGTTACTTTAAAAAGCCTTGTGAAGGCTTAACACCATAAAATCATATCTTATCTAGCTGGTCATGTTGGCACCAGAACAAAGCCTTTCCCAAAGCCTCCCACAAGTTCAACTAATCATCATGTCTTTGACCAATTGTCTCGATACCTTAAGTTTGAATGAGAGCAAGTCTACTTCGCTTTAAAGCTTTAGATGTGACGAACATTGTACATTACTCAGTTGAACACCTGATACGAGGAAGTCAAGGAAAATACTTGTAAGGAATTTACTAATGTTTTCCAAACTGTGTCCAAACTCTTTCCATTGCTACCTGTATCTGTTTTGCATATCCTTTTAATATTTCCCCGTATGAAACATAAATATTTTGACCTGTCCAAATAAGCAAATTCCCATGAACTCGATGCCAAACTTTAGCCCTGAACCACCACGATACTAAATTTAACAGTGAGAAGTTATTTCGAAAGGTTGTTGCTAAGCTTAACTGAGAGTGGGGTGTTGTTTAGGTATTTTTAAATATTTTGTGATGATTTTTTTGCAGTTATGGCCCGGCCTCGCTGCTAAGGCCAACACTCAATGGCAAAGATTTCACAATTGCAGGGTTTATGGGTAAACTTGGCACTGGACCTCTGTTCCTAGGCCAACTACCATGATTGAGCATGCAGGCGCCAGATTTCCCAGAAGGAGTCTCTGGAGAAGGAGATAAAGAAGTCCTCACTGTCATCCAGACCGACATACCAAAACCAAAAAGGCAGTGGGATGGAGGTGAGGTCATGCTGCAGCAGAACATGTTCACCGGAGGCAGCGGATTGGATCACTGGACCTGGGAGGTTTATCCTTAAGTGTTTCTTGAGAAGACTTGTGTTACCCAGGGGAAATCCTGGGAAAATGTTGGCGTCATTTCAAAGATGTCAGTGACTGAAAAAGGTTTGGAACCACTGCCCTGGGTCACTGCGCACCTGTTTTCTAGAGTTGGGATCCAAAAGGTTTCATGTAGGTTGAAACCTATTGAAAAATCATATTGCAGAAAACATGGGAGTGTTAGCGCCACTTGTAATGAACTACAAAGTTGGGTTCTTTAACATGCCAATGGAACATTTGCAAGCAGTTTGTACCCAAGGCTCTTTAATGCCAAACCCACATAGATACACCCCCCCCCTTTGTTCACACCTAATAGCATCTGGGCGACCTTCAGAGCCAGGAAAACAGTGTCAGATAGAGGTGCAATTAGTCCTGTTTAACAGCCTGGCGAATGCAATCGAACTTGCTTCACATAGGGTTAGTCAAAGTCAATAGCCCTTTTGTTCCTGAGTAACATTTTAGTCGTACACAGCCAAACTTCCAAAGTAATATTGTGTAAACTGTAACCAGATGCAATAATTATACAATTCCGGTTATGCAGCCCTACAAATAAGAGGGACACATAGGAAGCAGTGTCATTGGCAAAGAAACCCATGAGTGCTAAAGAGAGCCTCCATCGTGCCTGCAAAACATTTGAGTGTGTATGGTGTGTGTTTGTGTGTTGGGCAGTTCCAAATGTACTCTTGTACTAATGTACTATTTTTCTGCACCCTGACTCCAAATCTGTGTAAGTTATTTACTTAAACACTCCTAGATCTATGTTCCATTGATATTGGACACTATGTTGCTGATCATGATCAAGTATGTGATTGTACATAGGATTTAACACTAACAACTCAAGACTAAAATCTAGGAAATGTATTGGGTCCTTAGGTGTTGTTGACTCTACCGGTGTGTTTGTGTAATTATTAACAGTGTGCAGAACTAGAGATCAGTTGGCTCCCTTCATTAATCAGCCTCTGCAATTCCCCAGGCCTACTGACCTGGTTGTGTCTGGTTTAATGTGCAGTAGACAAAAATAATGATTTGACTATAAGCTGTTCAATAAGTTGCTTGCTAAATGACTAAAACGAATAAAGCACTTCTCCCTTGGCTTTATTGTTGAAATATACTTTGAGTATAACCAATTACTTATTTACAGTAGTAAGTATGTTGGCAACCAGTTTATAACAGCTATAAAGTGCTTTAGCTGTGGTATATCAGCCATTTATAACATCTCATATACCACAATATCATATAACATTTCATAATTGTTCATTTCAACTGGGGCTGGTATAATTCCTTTAACTTTAGTTTGCCAACTTTCATTGCTTTATTGTATTTGCTAGATGTCTGGCAACCAAAAGAGATTGTATTGATGCCCTACTTTAGCTTTAAACCATTAGGTGACCTGAAGGTTCGCAAGAGTCTATAGATAGGTGTTATGTCAGAGCGTAAGAGATGGGGGGAGGCATTCCCACCAAAAATGACATTTACTATTTTGTCTTTACGATTTTCTAACAAAGAAGATGCTTTGTAATAAGGCTAGAACTGTATTGGTAAAAAGGGCATTCTAAGGCCTAGAATATAGGCCAATGACCCCAGACACCTCCATCATCAATCATTCGAAAGGGTGAGAAATGTAATTAGAGTATTCAGACTCTGTCCCCCTGCCACCTTAGTGAATGTCCCACAACAGTGACATTCAGAGAGCCCTCCCATTAGACACCTTATTAAGTGTCTGTTAGTCAATTCCACCCCAGAGAACCTCGAGAAAACCGGCACGTGCTCTCTGCACGTCAATAGCCAGGGGTCATCTGATGTAGTCACAAACACTCCTCTGAGCTATTTACACACAAACTGCCACCCCCCAAACTACTACGCCATTCTGACCGGCCATGGAATGCCCGTAGCGCACAGCATGTTTACATCTAGCTACGTTCGTTTTCCCCCTCTTGGTGCATCGGGGCTACAGGACAACTGAAAAAGTCAAGAATTCAGGTATCTAAAAATACACAGCCAGTTCAGCACCAATACTTCAAGTCTGAAGGATGCCTCCAAACAAACAGCCATTTTTTGTCTAGTTCTGTAATGCGTTTAATGTTGGCATGCAGAATATTCCATGTCGTCAGCTCACCGGCAACATGCATCCCACAGGTCACGTTAAGGACCATGTTAGTATGGTTTTGCGGCACTTTTAAAAGCCTGTATTGTGCAACAGTCTCATTTCAACTGCTCCTGTTCCATTTATAACCCAACAGAATTCAGGCCAGCTGGCTAGGTGATCATTATCAGACATGTTGTAGGAACGTTAAGCAACATTTTTGAAACAGCGGAGGACATTTAACAAAATAAGTGACTCAAAAAAGGTTAGTTTAAAACGTTTTATTGTCCAAAAGACAACACTTCAACTTCCTTTGATTGGAATTTAAATACAAAAAAAAAGAAAATCCTCAGTTGCTTAAACAGCACTGCAGCCATCAAGATGGCATAGCAATGACAACATGAAGAAACTACTCTAAAGGCTTAGATTGTAGAGCAAGGATCTAACAAGTGCAAAACATAAGATCTTGTTTACATTTTCTAAAATGTTTGGCATCTGCATCCACTGAGGTTGGAGAGAGCACATTTCCTTAAAAAAAAGCTTGCAAACAGCCATGTATACCATTAACATACCCAGCACTGAACCCTAATCGTATGGCCCCTGAACATTTCCAAGTACTGTTCCTTTATTTAAACAGTGTTTACTTTGTTGAAAAGTGGACAAACCTAGAAACCGACTATTACAACTGAATAATAAAATAACATGCCTACTAAAATCTATGTACGCCAGTGGCTGTCACATGAATTGGAAATTCTGTCATTTAGAATACTCAATTAAGACCAAAGAGGGAAATATCCAAAAACATTCACATGTCACCTAACAAATGGAACTTGGGGCTGTTTGAAGGTTTGTTGAAATGTGCTCAATGTAGTTACGCAAATGTCATTTTGGGGGCGTTAACCTAAAAAGCCGTAACCAAGCCTCCTAGTACCATCCTGGACATCAGAGCAGACAGGCTGGTTCATAGGCCTCTGGGTACCACGGTAACCGTCATGTCACTTCTCGTGACCACGGTAAAAACAAAAAACAGTAAGACCCTCCAGGAGTGAGCTGTACATTCAGATACTGAAGTGTAGAAGTGCATAGTCCCGCCACCCTCCTCAATACTCCTCGACCACGGTGCCGGCCGCAGAGGAGTAAAGCTTCCTCTTGACGAGCCGGAAGCCCGGGCTCAGTTTCAGCGCGTGCCTGAAGCCCGGCGTGAAACAGGCGCCGATGCGCAGGAGGTCCCTGAGGCTGGGCCACGCGCCGCAGTCCTGCTTGAACACCAGGGTCAGCTCGAAGGTGGGCACCACGTCCGCCGCGTGCGCCACGCGCTCCAGCGGCGTGCAGCGCCGGTCCTGCTCCAGGTGCACGTTGAGAACGCAGCCGCGCATGCCGCAGGGCTCGCCGGACGCCAGGCGCAGCACGTCCCGGGCTATCCTCAGCGTCAGCGTCTCGGGGACCAGGACTTTGGAGCAACGCAGGGTGGTTTTCTTGGCCCGCGACAGGCAGCCCTCCAGCACCTTGGCCAGATGCCGACACGCCGTGTCCCCCGGCGCCTCCGCGTTCCGCTGGGGCTCGGTCAGACAGCGGTCCCAGAAGTCCAGTTCTGGTGACAGGAAGCGGACAGTAGGTGAACAGAGGCTTCAGAGACCCAGAAAGCTGGTCGTATTTCACTCGACTAATTACATCTCCATAATTTGGATATTTTTGACAGAACCCAGATGCATGGGATTGCTCTTCACGGGCTAAATACAAAGGACTGCGGAGACTAACGTGTTGTTGTTAATTTAAACTGCTCAGTTCAGAAAGAAACGGGACTTGAGCCAGAATTAACCCATGGATGGACGGGGTTTAACGTTACACCATATTGTCATACAATCATCTTCATTTACCGGATAGTTAATGACAAGTGTCCATTTCAAATTTAATACAAGTATTAAAACCACGGCACCAAAATGTCAGAATTTGACCTACAGTACAGTACGCTTGCACACTGTGTCCAACCTCAATATTGATACATTAGGCTAGCTAAGCCGAGTAGAAAAGGTGACTTCATCTTTTGTTGATTTCACCATCCTCTCCCTCCCACACTTGCTTTCCATTCTTTTGTATCTAGTATGCACCGACATAATTTAAATAAGCGTTGAATGAACGAAGCTTGGAAACATAACACAAGTATTCTAGCTACATGCATGCAAGTACCACAAAAAAATATGTTAACTTACCATTTTCGATGCACGCTTGTTCGACGTCGTATCTACGGTCAATCAACTCTGATATACATTCTGTGTTTTTAGTCTTTAGTGTGCTTGTAGCAACCATTGTGACTTTTGTGGCTTTTCAAAAGGTGCTGTAATAAAACAAAGACAATGTTAAATCCAAACTGGGCAGCAGTAATTACCTTGGCAAAAACAACTCTTCAACTTGTTAGCGAAAATTAGCACGCCAACAATCGCGAACTCATTAAAAAATATTGTACGAGTTGCAATATGTGCATCTTATTATTTACATTAGGTGTAATTTCTTTCGGAAACCATAAAAACTGTATACATTTTTTAAACGAGAAATTTAAGAGACCGTTGAATGACATCAGCGCGTTTAATTAGCATTGCACAAAATAGACTCTAACCTTTAATAGTCGTCCAAAACAAATGACTTAATTAGAATTGTCTTCTTAGAAATAAATTCCCATATAGGCCACACTCGCCACCTCTTCTCCCAAAACCACATCACACAAAGATTCACAATGCCTATACCTAGAAAATCGCTTTGGAGTGTATTTATACCCTTTAAATTCACAGCTGACACTGCTTCGGCCAATCGGAATCAGTTTATTATTCTGGATATTGCTGAAGTTCGCCAAGCAACACCACGCGCTTCAGTGACCAGCCTGACAAGAAGCACATGATTGGCTACGAATGATATTGCGTCAGACGATAATCAAGAGATGTTCCGCACAGGATTAACAAAACAGCAATATTGTTTGGTTTTATTGCGTTGTGGAGTTTTCGTTTATTTCACACAGTAGTTAGAAAAGTGATGACCATGAACCATCTGGTCCCAGTACTTTACTACACTGTATAATTGAATACAGTGTTTCAAGTTTTATTTGGCCTGTGAACGAGCTACAACACGTATGGATTTCTTTGTTCCGTCATGACGGTACAACAATAATATAAACAATAGTGTGTATTTGATGTAATAAATAAAAACAACGACAAAAATAGTAATGTAAATCAAGATAAAGGTTCAAATACATTGTGAAGTGAGGTTTAACATATCTGATTTGTAGTAGGTAGTAATGTTTTAATGGCGTAGTTGTACTAATAATGGAGCAATTGTTTTTACCATTACATACACAAGGTAAGTATTCTAATATGTACAGCAACGACCTGGGAGCGATTGGGGTCATCTGTCTTGTTTAGGGACCCTAACAACAACTTTTTTTACTTTTCATTTACAGGTCCAACACTTCTGACCACTACACTACTGCCCCAGCCAGAGCATTAATGAGTGGTAAAAAGAAGTCTGGTAGCAGCAGTTATGAGTTGTGAGCGGGGCAATAATGTATGTGTGAGCAGGTCGCTGAGCCTGAGGGATCAAATTCCCCAATACTCTGTCTGACGTTGAACAGCTTGTGGCTGGTTGTATGCGGCCCTTGATAATGTTATGTGTCAACGTCATAGACGTCTTAGATGGGTGTGAGCTTGATCCCAGTGACGTACTGGGCTGTCTTAAATATCACCCATCTTGGATGATATGTTACGTCAAGACCCTTCAAGGTACTTTTGTTTCACATGGTTCTGATATAACAACTTGTCTAGTTATGATACAAGACATACATTTTTAGAGTCCCTCAGAAATTTGTAAAACATTAAACATTCTCCACTGGTGCGGAAGCATAAATTTCCTGCATACTTGCTTTTACGCGAAGTCGGTCCAAAAAATATTTTTTTGTCTCCAGGCCCAAATCCAGGTGTCCCAGGGACCGAGACTGAACAATCTTGTCTCTAGGCCAATGTACCAGAACACATTTTATCTATCTCAGTCACGTTATTATATTATTGCTCTGAGAAATAGCTTTTGCACGTGGGTCCATTACTGTTTTGGAGGTGGGATAATGGCTCTAAGATTCCTCCGAGCTCTCCTGAATTTGACGCAGCTACTAAGAAAGATGAGTGACTCCCTCCACAAAATTGTATGTTTTCTGTTGAGCTGGCTTACAGTAAATGTTTAACTCTAACACACCCACCCTTTCTAAAGTCACAACAGAGCCTCTGAGCTGAGCTCTGCAAAACCTGGGCTGTTGTCTCCTGCATGTCACAAGACTGTGTTAGCCCACTAAGCTAGGAGAACAAGCCTTCCTTTCCTGAAGCAAGCACCCGCACAGTAAACTTATCACGCAGGCCAGACTTGCCAAACCATCTCTTTTACACGAAGCTCTCCGTCCTCAAGCTTCTCAGAGACCCAGGTTAGACACGGCACCAACACGTTAGACGGAGTGTCTCGAGTGGCACAATACCAGCCAGCTAGGCTGTTAAGCGCTGGCCCCAGGGACAGCCGTGTGCAAGACTCAAAGTTAACACACATCACAAACCTGCAGCTCACTGATCTCAGCACAGATATAGCTGTGTCGAGAGACATTGTGCATCGTGAAATAACTTAGTAGGAGCCTGATAACGGTGCAGCTGAGGTTATGCTCTATCGCTTACTATCAAAAGCCATTTGATTGGCCCCTGCACAATCTGACTCCCAAGGCCCTCCCTGTACAGCCGTGGGTAATGGAATCTAACGCACCAGGAAGCTCTCTGCTCTGCTCCACCTGTCACATGGTTGGAACAAGACACCCCTAAGAAAACACAGTCATGTGCATTTGCAAGCACCAACCCATGTTGACCATCTGCCAGTTAGAAGTACAGCTGACAACGACATTTCTCTGAGTGTTGTGAGGAAGAGCTCAGTGCATTTAAACTTTAGCGGATATTAAATTTTTACCGGCATCTGTGAGTGGATTTGCAAATCATCACAAAATGCATCTTGTAGAATTTAAATGAATCCACTACAAAAAAAAAATTCTGCCATCATTATTGTTTGCTAGAGTCTGCTGTTGTTTGCTTTTATTGAGTCATCAATACTTGTGTGGCATAGTAGTTTCAATAGAAGGAGATTTTTTCAAAACAGCAGTCAGCCGTATCTAGTTTCAGGACGTTTTGGGGTTAATTGTTAGTCATACTCCCCTGGCCTGTTCCCTTGGTAATGGATTCTGAGGCAACCGCTTCAGAGAAGTCGTGGTCAGATTACAGGGGAAAACCATTTGCTACGCAGTTGACTGCAGTTCTGATGAAAGAATGAAAGAAGAATGATCTGCTGAAAGAACGATCGGAAAACCGTCCACTCTGCCAGGCAATTGAAGTCCAGTCCTATTCACTGGGGTGCCCAGAATATGTCCAATAGGGTGGCCATGTGGGACCAGTTGTTTTTGGGGTGGCGGAAAAACAACACAAATGTAATACCGTACAAACAGGTATTAGGGCGACAGGTGTGAGAGCCAGATGGGGGGGGTCAAGCTTCACCGCAGGGCCTCGCCACCCCCTTGACTCTATCGTAGTTGTTTTATTAGATTATTTATTAGATATTTTTGCTTTATTTTCTTTCAAGCACTTTGACATTCCTTGTGCAGTAAAAAGCACCACTGAAGGTAAACAAACGAGCTGTGGCCCCAGAAAGATGTGTTCAAGACCTTTCTTGAACTGTGCAGCATTACCCTTTGTTAATGGCCCTCATGTAATGTGTCTTTTTCTTCACCAGACTGAACTTGTTTCATGCTCATGGTGTTGAGAGATAAGCATAATGCTTTTACAGATAGCACATGAAGGAAGATAATGCTTTTACAGATAGCACATGAAGGAAGATAATGTTTTTACAGATAGCACAAAAAGGAAGATACTGCAGGTTCTGCACGATAAGGGTTCAGGCTCTTTTATCCAACAAATCTTGTGTCCTTTCTGTTTCTGATGCTTGCAGGGCAATGTTTTGATACAATGTAATTTATGTGTTTCTGTCTGAAGGATATGTACACCAGGAGAGACTCACTTACTATCTGTTGGGGTCACCCTAGCGGTCGGGGGCCATGAGCAACTGCTTTTGTCGCTTATGCCTCGAACCGTCCTGACCCCCCCATCCGCAATTGCATGAGAGGTCACTGACTGTTTTGTTTCTGCTAGTATTCCCCACTACACAACCTTATTCTACTACTACAACATTCCTACGAAGCCGGCTGCCTTTCCGAAATCTGTCCAAACAGCCGGTCTGCTTCTTTACACCCTCTCCCTCAGCCAGGAGCCAACATTACCTTGTGCATGGACAGGCCAGAGACGTTGCTGGATCAAGGATATCCTCTACGCTGATTACCTTCAGGACCCCCCCGGTCACAATCTGCAGCGGCATGACCGGGGCTCGAACCCACGGCCATCTGAATGGACATGAACATGATATGAATCATATGCTACGGACTTGTACCTGAGCTCAACCCAATTGAACACACTTACGGGAGATTTTGGGCTGACGTGTTAGCCAGAACCTTTCACCACCATCCAGGGAAAGTCACAGAGACTCGTGGAATCTACGCAAAGCCACAATGAAGCTGTTCTGGTGGATTGTGGTGGGCCGACACCTTACTGAGACACTGTTTGTTGGGTTTTGCCCTACTTGCTCTACTTCTCACCCGTCCGAATATGACAATGGCCCATTGGAGCTTCCGGGTCATGACAGACTCTGACACTTCCGGCAATGTTGTTATAGTGACACGCTACACCAGTGGAATTCAAATCAGACCCTCAAAGCAGTTCCAGTGCATTTTGTCTGGGACTTATTTAGACCTGGGACACCAGGTGTGTGCAATTAATGATGAGGTAGAACAGAAGGCTCAGTCCTTTAGTACTAAGCAATAACTTCTCTAACCAAACTTGTGTACTGTTTAAGTGATTTCTCGTAGACATTTTTGATGGGCAGCAATCCCTTTAATGGCTAGACTGAGGCAGGATCACTCAGGAACATTCATCACAACTCGGACTGGCATTCTGGTCAGTCTCTGGCATGACAATCAATGTGATTGTTTTGCTGAAAAATTTCACTCTGTTCCAGTTAGGCTTACATAAACCACTGCAAAGGTTTTTTCTGTGGAAGACATGAGCATTATATGACACTGCCTTCACAGCTGATGATAAATACAGAGTGTTCCACAATTTATGTTCCACAATTTATGTTTTACCCCAAACTGGTTTATTAGCCAGCTAATAAAAACAGAATAAAATGATGTGTAAATCTTTTTTCCCTATATTTAGTTGAAAAAAGTACAAAGACAACATATCAAATGTTATTAGAAATGTTTTGTAAAAATAAATTTTTTTTAACAACATGTGTCAAAGAATTGGGAGTTGCATCTTTACCGCTGTGTTGCATCACCTCTTCTTTTAACAACAAGCATTTGGGAATTGAAGTATGTGGACTCTTACAACATAATCATGCTGTTGTGTATAATGAGGTTTGGCAATGTCCTGCTGAAATAAGCAAGGCCTTGACATATGGCAGCAAATGTTGCTCTAAAACCTATATATGTTGTTCAGCAATTATGCTGCCTTCACAGAAGTCACCCTTGCCATGTGCACCTATGCACCCCCATACCATTACGAATGCTAGCTTTTGGTTGCTGTGATGTAATGTGTTCACAGACAATGGTTTTCAGAAGTGTTCCTGAGCCCATGCAGTTATGTCCACCACAGAATCGTCTCTGATCTTAATGCACAGAGTGGTAAACCTCTGCTTTAATACTTAATCATGTTACTGACCTGTTGCCAATTGACCTAAGTAAATTTGTGATATTCCAGCTGGTTTAGTTTTTTAGCATTAGACAGAATTAACATTCTTCCGGTGGCTTTTTTGTTGCTGGAATCATATAACAAGGAGGCTAGGATTTTCAAAGAAACGATAACTTGAAAAGGATTTCTTTCACATTGTCATGCAGTTTAGTAAAGTGGAATGAATGCAGTGTTGTTGATTGTTTAGACTCATACTAGTAGCGTGTTTGTCATCAACAGAGATTTAAATACATTTTAAAGACAGCATTAATACTAAAGTCACAGCAGTGGGTTCTTATGTTTCACTTTAAGGCTGTAAAATTTAAAAACAACTCTGTGCGAAGACATTCATCAGTACATTTTAATGCTATTATTTAATGGTGCATTTAGATACTACAACCTACGCATGTTGAATGTATAATTGTAATTGGGTTTTGCGCACAAGCTGCAGGCCTCATCATCATGGGTGAATAAACTAGGGTCATTTGCAAACCCAAAGAGCCAGGTGGGTCATTTGCAAACCTAATGAGACAAGTGGGTCAGTAGCAAACATGTACCGTGTACCAAATCTCAAACTATATCACCTTCTGTGCCTCACTCAAAAACATTTCTTCAAGTTGTTGTAGAAAGGAAAGGAAAACGTGCAGCGGCCTCTTGAATACTTTGCAATGGCTATCAAGAGGGCAGCAGTCTTGGGTTCTTCCATCTGCTTGTGATCTTCAGCTTTAGTAAGGTGAGCTCTATCAAACTCCGCCCATACATTTTCTTCCCTCTGTGAAATTAGTTTCCCTGAAAGAGGCAAAACATACCACTGGTTGGGCCTCACATTACTAATCCAGTGCGATGGAGGCCCCGCTTAAGGGGTCTGGTATGCTGCTTCACAGGGCCTCTGCACTGCCTCATATTGCATCCCCTGACCTTCATGTGGAATCTAACAGCAGACCCAGTCTGCTTCTCATAACGGGGCTGCATTTCTATTCCATTTGAATCTCCCAGCAACCCAGTGCAGTTGGCGCCAGTCAATTATAATAAGCAGGTCATGTCAAAGTGGAAATCTGTCACCCGAATCGTTCAGTCGAATCACAGGTTTCCGGTTGAACATGGGACACGTTGAACAAACCATGTTGCAGCATGTATGATTGAACGGATGCAAATGTCTTTGGCAAGGCACCACCCATTAAACGAAACCCCATCCCCCCAGATTGGGGTCACATTTACACAGTTGACACTGCGCCTCCTCAATGAGAACGTGCCGGAAATCTAACCTGCTCACCTTTCAAATTCTAGACGCTTGTGAATCAACCAAAAAACGGCGGTCAATGCCCCATGTGCCATGTTGAGACGGCAACGAGAGGCACAGGTAATTGAATCTCTGTTGCATGTTACAGGACCATTTTCAACCTCTGAAAAGCATTGTTGCGTGTGTTAATTATGAGGGTCTTATCTAGACTAGTGTCATTGATGATGTTTCAATAGGCCCTGTTTGCGCTGGGTTTGACAGTCTGTCTGATTTGCAGTTTTACATGGAAGGACTTTGCATTGGAACATATTTAATATGCCACATGTCTATACCTTGAATATCTGGACGTCAGGGGCGGGGTGTCTGTTTGACCGACAAGGGCAGGATGTACATATTATAGGGTCCTGTCAGCTACAAAAGCTGGGCACCTTTCTCCTCCTACTCAACACATGCAATTCATCCTGACACAAAACCTGAGCATGTGATAGCAACAGAACCACAAGTCAACCAAAGCCCTCGGTTCAAATACATGTTTTTCTTTATTTGAGAAATCCAAATCAATTTCCTGCGGGAAATCATTAGAATTGCTCCTAAACATCATAAAGTATTGTTACATTGGTCTAACAAGAGTGGAATAAATCATACATCTGCGCGTGAATACCGTATATGAGGAATACTCAATACAGGAGTAGGTGGTGCAAACAGACAAGAAGCTTTGGTGTTAGTTTTAACATTAATTCACATGAATGTGTTTTCCTAAATGCATATATTGGTCTAGATTTAAAAGAAATGTATTCATCCGGGCCGGAAATTATTTGAAAAACAATAATACACCAAAAAGTGAGAAAAAAAAAATCTTTCTGAATCCTATATTCTTCACTACTCCACGTTAATCTTCAGAATCCACGTGATTCTGCATTGTCATAATTGATAGTCTGCTGTTTTTATACAGACCACCCTGTGTTGGAAGAGAACCTCGTCCATTGGTCGAATTGAATGGGACCGCCTCCCTTTCATCTTGCAGCAGCTAAAATGGAGAGGTCAATATTATTTCAGTATATATTTTTGTATAAATCCCAAAATAGCATCACATGAATAAAAACTTTACGACTGTTGTCATGTCCCTTCTCCTATAACACATACGTCTTGGGTCAAATTCAGTTGCCAAATGAATTTTGCAAATAGAAAGACCACGAAGAAGGCATGTGTGTTATTTTTTTGTGTTGTAATTACTTGACAAAACAGTAGAGGTCAGTGTTGTATAAAATCTAATGAAAACCGAACTAGTGTTATTTGTCCCATTCTTCGTTAAGAATTGAAAGGAGCGAAATACCGAGGTCCTTGAAGAAGCCTGATTCAGAACCCACTCGACTGTGGTGAATATTTGTCTTTCAGCACAATGGCCCAAAGCAAAAAGCTGGTAGAGCCATAACCACAAGCAGTGATCATTTGTACAAAGTACTGAATAAAGGGTCTGAATACTTGAGACATTATAAAAGAATTGCATTTCTTTTTTTCCACGCTCTGTCATTATGAGATATTGTGAGTAAATTGATATTGTGAGCCAAAAAACAACACAAAAAAATACCCCTTCACTTCACATTTTGAGGTTCTTTTTATTTTTTGTTTTTGTTTTGTTTGTTTATATCTATAATATATGATATATTTAATATATGATTTTTTTTGGTTCATTTGGTTCTGCCTAAGTCTCGAACACAACAAAATGTGAAGGGGTTTGAATTCTCAAGGTAAAGTACATTCAAGACTGATTCTTCAAAACCCGACATTACACGTTTGATCACGGCAAAATTCCTGAACCCTGACACAATTTCCTTCTGGTCGCTACCGGGCAACAGCTTCAGGGTCTGATTACAGTGAAAAGAGAGGATTTTCATGCCCGATTCCCTTTTGTGGTTTGGCAGATACATGCTTGGAGTGCATACTATACTATACTATACTATAGTATACTATACACACAGGGTCTGCCAGTGGCATTTGCCAGCCAGCAAGGCACACAATAGGGTATGCCCGAAATAATGTGTTTGTGTAAGGAAGTCCCTATCTTTCATCCCGTGCTGGCCCTTCAAGAGTGGGGGCAAGTAATAACAGGAAACACCTTGTTCTGTCCACCCCAAGCCAATTACAAAACACACACAATGAGATATTAAAAAACTCTCTGCTTCCCGGGAATAATTACAGGTCTACGCCTGATGAAACAGAGTTGTAATGTGAAGGGACTATGGAAAGAAATGGGAGAACTTGTTAAAGGTATGCAAGTGTTCACGTAGTATTCATGTTTCTAATGACATTAATGGTTCGACATAAGGCATTCCTACTTGTCTTTCCTTTCAAATCATCAGAATAATCTCCCAGTACTAAGCTTCGCCAAGCCGTGCAGACCGGCATTGCTTCCATTATCGTCTGGAAAGGATAACGTGAAATAAATAACGGTGCCTCACCGTCTGACAGTGCTAACCTGCTAGTGAGTAAACGTATCGTTCTCTTCACCTCCTGAGGACTTTACCCCGAGGAGCATGACACCGTCTGACAGTGCTAACCTGCCAGTGAGTAAACGTATCGTTCTCTTCTCCTCCTGAGGACTTCACCCCGAGGAGCATGACACCGTCTGACAGTGCTAACCTGCCAGTGAGTAAACGTATCGTTCTCTTCTCCTCCTGAGGACTTTACCCCGAGGAGCATGACACCGTCTGACAGTGCTAACCTGCCAGTGAGTAAACGTATCGTTCTCTTCTCCTCCTGAGGACTTTACCCCGAGGAGCATGACA